>JBDJHY010245611.1:0-10759 GCA_039654485.1 Withania somnifera
TCTATGACCATATTTATTGTCTTTCACTATTTACTGCTTTTATTATTGTTATGTTCCTATTAGGCCCTCGAAGCCTACTGGGTACAGGTTGCTTGCCGCTTGTACTCATACTACACTTGCCCATGTGCAGATCCAAGTATAGGTGCCCAACCTTGATTCACAGATCTTTGTTCGGGCAGATTCCATTGATTTTCAGAGACTCGATATAAGATTGGTATCCATCTTTTCCTGCTTCTCTTCAGCATTGATTTTTGATCTTCATGTATTTTCGGATATACAATTTTATTAGACATATGATTTCATGTTCTATACTTAGTAGTTTGTATTACAGCGATATCGGGTTTTGGGAATTATTGATTCTTTATACTTCTGATTTATTCATCTATTGCTTATTGTGTTTTCTTATATTGATATAGTAGTCCACTGCTTTGGCTTAGGACTACAGGGTTGGTTCTCCTACTGGTACTATACTAGGTGCCATCGCAATCCGAGACACTTACCGATGAAAATGTTGTGTTGGTGGCCTGTTTGGTTTCTAAATATAAGATGAACTTTGAACGACTAATCACCAAAGAAATGAGAATGAGACTTTGCGTAAAGGTAGTGCATACCCCTACCCTTTCTTGATTACTGAGATGTACCAGAAGGCAAAACTGCTGATAATACCTGGTATTGATGTGGCTACTGATGCCTTGAAGACTATGATATTGAGAGGTCTAAGGATCATTCTAAAGATGAGATAAAGAAACAGAGGAATGGGGCTGCTTCCACATCATAGACTGGGTCAGAGGATCCATTTGGCACTGATACTATTGATACATTGGAGATTCCATCTATTCATAGGGAAACTAGTAAGCCAAGGTCACAGGGCCTACCACCCAATCATCTAGTCGAGGGTCCTCTTTCTTCACCATTTGGTTTCACTCCACAAAATTTTGTTAAATTGGCTGCTGGTGAAGAAGAATGAGCGTCATTTTGAAGTGTTATTAGTGGAAATGGAGAAGTTGATAGAATGAAAAATTTAAACTGTTCTAGAACCATATGACACTATGCAGGAGAGGGTTGATAATATGGAGGAGCACATTAACGAGTGAATGATACTCATAAGCCTATTTGAATGTGATAAGTTTCAGTTGGAACTGGAGAGGCACCGGGTAGATGTGACGTCATTAAAATAAGGCCAACATGAAGTTTCCTCATTTACAGCAGAGGCAAAAGAGTTTGAGGATGAGGATAGGATCTAGAGTTTGGATGAAATGCAATCTAAGGGGCTGTTATGGCGGGTGGTAGCTTGCAAGAGGAAATGGGTTGAAAGAAGAGGAAAAAGCGAATTAAGGGTAATGATCAATATTTGGAGGAAGCTTTGAGGGCATCCAGAGCGATGTTTATGATTGGTAAAGATAGACAGAGAGCACAGTCAATGGGTGCATCTACTAGTAAGACACCGACAAAGTTAGAATAGTTCAGTAGGGCACCCATTACAGCTGAAGATAAGCTTCCTTTGACCACATCTGCCTCCACCAGTGCTGTGAGTCCGAGAGTAGAGCAACCATCTCATTTTGACCCCAAGTCACATACTGATGCAACTTAGGATGTTTCAAGTACACATTTTCCTATTCCTTATTTAATATGATTTAGGAATTGGGGATAATATTGTGTTTTGTGTGGTGAGGGGGTAGTACCTGTGTTTTTCATTTGAGGAATTTTATTGCCATGATTCTTTTCTCTCTGACATGCAATCTAGGAGAACTGGAATATTTAAGTTTTATATTTTTAGTGGAATAGTTTTTGGGTTATGAACCCTATAAGAATAACGTTTAATATCCAGAATTAATTGGCTTATTGTTGTGTGTTAACTATGTTTGTGAAAAACAAATTGTAATCTCTAAGTGATGATGAATTGTGTTGAAAAAAAATTATTTGTGGAACAAGTTTTTATTGATAAATGTTGTCTACTTGAAAAGAATGGTGACCTTAATTAGTTTTAGTATTTTGGTGTACATGGTATTTAGAATTTATCTTGCTAAATTTTAGCTAAGTGGAAAGTAGGTTGACTTTAAAATGATCCCAAGACTTTTTTATTAGTCACTCAGCCTTAGAAAGCTTAATTAGTTATAGTCTTTTTGTGTACATGGTATCTAGCACTTTTTCGGTTAAATTTTAGCTAAGTGAAAAGTAGGTTGACTTGAAAAGGATCCCAGGACTTTTTATATTTGTCACTTAGCCTTAAAAGCGTCTCCAAATACTGTTGGGTTTCCATTTTTGATATGTTGAGCTATGTATATATAACCATCTTTCTGAAACCAACCATATGTTGAATCCTCTATTAGTACGAATAATTTGTTTTGGCCCTGGTTCTCACTTTAATATTGTGCACCTCAGTTTAGGCATTGATCCTAAGTTGACGGTGGCTATACATAGTGAAACTCTGTCTTAGCCCTGGTCTAGTGCAGAATGTTGTGTCTTCAACCTAAGTTTACAATTAGGTTGAGGGTGTATATCACAATGCCCTCTTATATTAAAAAAATATATATACAATAATAGTAATAAAAAGGGAGGAGTTCATATATCTATAAATAAAAGCTTTGAGTCAAAGAGGTTGAAAAAAATAGTGTAAAAGAGTAACTGAAGAAAAAGAGAAAAGGGGGTAATGAAAGAAAAAGAGTCAATCACTAAGTTCCCAAAATATACCCTACTAACACTCAAAACCTTCATTACAAGCCGAAAAAAGTCCCTACGTGATTCAAGTTGACCATTTGAAAACTAAGTGAGAGTTGATAATGGCAAGCCTATGACTAGTGTCTACACGATTAGATTTCTTTCTGAGTGTGAGTAAAATCATTCATTTTCCCATGGTAAAATAGTATTTATGTGTGTAAGGGACTTTTTTGTAGCGAGATCAAGTAGATGACTACATTGATCGTAAATATGTTACAACAAAAATTTCAATTGATACAAGCCTTTTAAGAGGTCATTCATTTAATTTCCCGAAGTTGAAGTTAATACCAAAAACAGTTAACCAAAATAAGATATAGCTAAATGATTGATTAGTCTGAGGTAAATTCTTTTATGGGTTTTAAGTTTTTGATTTGTTGTTGATTAAGGACAAGCAAATGTTCTAGATTGGGGGAGTTGATGTGACGATATTTGAAATCACATATCACTTAATATTATGAATAAATGCATGTTATTGAGTAACTTTTGTGTGATTTGATGTGTTTACTGTGTTTATACAGGGTAAAGTTTGGTTTTAGAACTTTAGAGAAGATTACTCAAGAAAAGGAGCTTTGAAGATAAAATGGACGGCTCCCATTCCTGGACCGTTCGCTCAAGTTGTACCATCCAAGAAGCCTAAGACTGTTTGTGAATCCCATCAATCATCCAAAAATGGATAGTTCATGCAACCTTGAATAGATAGTCCATAGGCTGCCAATTGATTTATTTAAGAAGGAAGAAGGAGACGGAAGAATGGACGAACTACCCAACCATGGACTGCTCGTCCTACATGGCACCGTATATTCGAATTACTATTGCTGGAAGCTGGGATGGAAGAAAGGAATAGACTAACTGCCTAGAGGTACACAGTTCATCCAATATGCCGCCCAAACCTGAGCGTAAATTACTCTGGAGTTTCAAATATTAAACTTGTACCCCTGTACTATAAATAGAAGAGTTAGGTTATTTTTATTAGCATTGAATTATTATTCATCAGAGATATTTTACATACTATTCTCTCTTGCTACTAAAAACACCAAGTGTGAGGAATTTTGGCTATTATTTGATTGATAATTGAACATCAACTTTGGAAGAGAATTCAATCTTAGTATATTATTTAGTGAATATTCTCCATGTTATTGTGTAGTTATAATCATAAGTGTCTACTCCCAACTCTATGGTTATGGGATCCATGGGTAAAATAAATCTAAGGTTGTGAATATTATCTGGTTCTTGCATCTAAATACTATATCAATCCATAATCTCTATGCTTTGACTGACTTTTAGTGATTGTAAACACTAGATCATGCGTATGTTTAACTAGTATGAACTATATGATTAAATTTTGGAGTTGAGATTAAGACATGAGTTAACCCTAATCTAATGATTATTATTATAACTACGATAGTCATCTTCAGCTTATTAGTATAGAATACTGCACTCTTTTACAACCTGAAAAGGCATAAAAGAGATTTGGATAAGATAGGTTGAGAAACACTTAGATGAATACATCATTAGTAATAACTAATATATTTGCAAACTATTGCAAAACTAGAAACATTCATAATTCAAAGATTTTTTTTTTTGATATCATGGTGAACATAATACTGAGTTTTCTTATTACTTGAAATTCGTTACCAAATATATAGATTGATCTCTAAAACTCAATTACTAACTGTTCCTATTGAAATATTCAAACCCCCTTATTTACTTTTATATCCCTAAGAAATAATTAACTAATGGATTGAATATCCCCATTCGACTTGAATTTGAGTCCATATTCCTTGTGGGATTCGACTCCAACATTGTTGGGCTGTATATTTGACAGCGACATTTATGCTTTTCTTGGAGGTGTAATTTGGACGTATCGGAACCCAGTTCACTGGATAGAGGAATGCATATCATGAGTCATGGACCAAAATTCGTTTTCCTCCACATCATGACTCATGACATGGATTGTATAGGGGGATGAAAATTTAATTTTCTAAGGTTCAACAGTAACGAGTCGTTATTATGGAAGTTTA
Organism: Withania somnifera; assembly: GCA_039654485.1. Classification (NCBI taxonomy): domain Eukaryota; kingdom Viridiplantae; phylum Streptophyta; class Magnoliopsida; order Solanales; family Solanaceae; genus Withania; species Withania somnifera. Next base: position 4,740 of record JBDJHY010245611.1, read on the forward strand.
TGAGTCGTGGTTTGGTCTTGTGGAACCTTCACGGATAAAGGGAAAGCTTTCGATCGTGCAGTACAACTAACATTATGAGTCGTACTATTGAAAAGCACGAGACATGCTTCGGCAAACCATGAATCATGATCTATACTAGAACATTTGCACAACAATGCAGTCTTCAGTAAAATACCCACAACATTTTACTCTGAAATCAAAATGAAACGCAGTTTGTTGAATTAGAAACTAGAATCAATGACCTTTGTATGAATAGATAATGGGTCACCTAACTCTTTCTCAATTAAAATATGTAGTCGTTTAAATTTTACCCAACCATGAAGTAACATCAATACTAAGAATATTGAAAGAACCTTGAATTCAACTTTTTATTATGAGTTGTTTAAGACCTTAAATCCCCTCAAACACTTATCTCACACTTATTTAAGACTTTATCAACTAGAATCAACCTTCAAGATCTTACAATTTCAGTACGAGCAAGAGCATATTTTGGCTTTAAAGAAGCTTTGCGGAAGCTCAATCATACATAAGTAAATGTTAGAAGATGGGGAGGTATACTAAAATAAAATGAAGAACAATGCGACGAAGTACATATTGAATGATATTATCGAAGAAGACATATAATAATTGAAGAAATATACTATTAATACAACTGAGCAAGAGTATAGTACTAAAGAAGATTGACCATCTTTCTCACCAAATTTCAACTCCGCTACCAAGAAAGCAAGATATTTTTAGATAAGACAATGCGGAGAAGTTTCTAGATAGTGTCATTCACTTTAGGATATGATTTGTATTAATGTTTTTTGTTGTGTAATGGAATGCTTCCTTTTGGATGGGTCAAACAAGTTCTATTTTTATCGATAAAATGGCCCATGTAACTCAAAATTTATGTAGGGGATAACTACGAAGGTTAGAAAATATACAAATATAATTATCCCATAGAGATTAAGTTTCTAATTACAATCCATAACCTCTCTCTTCCTCTCTTGCTTATCAGCTTCCTCCCCGTATTCCTCTCTCTCCCCTCGATTTCTATCAGTTTCTACTCTCCCTCGTTCCTTTTTACAACTAAAAGATCAAGAAACAACTGTAGCCTATTGTATTTTCTATTCTTCTTGAATTGTATTTCACTTTCGAATATTCTCGATCTTCTTGTTGGATTGATATATATAGATACAACCAATTGTATCTATGTATCAAAAAAACATGTATTTATGTATCTCTTCTTCTTGGATTGGGTACTGTTACGATTAATTGTATCTACGTATCAGAAAAATAAATGATACAATCTCTTCTTCTTAATTGGTACAACCAAGTGTATTTATGTATAAAAAAACATATGATACAATTTATGTAACCAAATCTATCTATATATGGTAGTGTATTAATTGTATTTTGAAAGAGTATACAACACATGATACAAATGTATAGCAAGGAGAAGATACAATTGAGTATATTGGTACAAATCTATAGCCAGTTGCAGATACATTCAAATACATTCATACAAAGTGAATACACAAGAAATAAATACACTTGATATAATTGTATTCGTTTGTACAATTCAATTATATCAATATTAGATACATATTGATACAACCTTTACTGCTATATAATGGTACATACGTAGGATACAATATGCATCAATATGTAACAACTGATAGCAATTGTACTATATATAACAATTGTATTATATATATATATATATATCTTATCAAATAATAATTTGTACAAAATAAAGAAAGAGAGAGCAAGAAAGAGAGAAATAGGAAGAGGTGAACGAGATTAGAAGAGAAGCAAAATAAATTTTTCTTTTTGTTTTTGTTTAGAATCTCAGGTAGTAGCTATGAATTATAAAAATTCAAATTTTAACAATAGATCTCTAATTAAGCTAAACTATGCTTTGTTGTAAGAATTTTATATAGCAATCTGGCATTGTTAAGCATATTATATAGTCATCTGGCTAAACATTAGACTTAGTGACTAAGTCTTATGTTTAGGAACATGCCTATCAACTAAGCCACCATCATTGGGGACTAATGGCTTGTAATTCCATGTGTCAACCAACATGGTGGCTATAAAAATGTAAGAAGTGTGCTGAAATTTTAGCCTAATTTTCCCATTTTAGATGACTGTCCATTTTAGCTCATTTCCATAAATAGAAAATTTCCAATTTTAGAAATTTTCCTATTTTAGAATTTATTTAGTTTGTATTGTATTTCACTTTATAACACGTTATCAGCACGAGGCTCTGCTAGTTCGAGAAAATATTATAAAAGGTATAAAAGAAGGTAATATTTTTATTTGTTATAACATCTAACATCAATAAACTTAAATTTGTTGCCCTTGATATATTGGGAAAAGGCTACATGTCGTGGGCACTAGATGCCGAACTACATTTAGATGCGATGGGTCTGGCAGACACCATCAAAAATAAAAATCAGGCATCGGTTCAAGATCGGGCCAAGGCAATGATATTTCTCCGCCACCACCTTGACGAGGGTTTGAAAATAGAATATCTCACAGTAAAAGATCCCCTTACTCTGTGGAATAATTTAAAAGATAGATACGACCACCTGAAGTTGGTCTTTCTTCTACAGGCCTATCATGAGTGGCTGAATCTACGGATACAAGATTTTAAAACTATAACTGAATATAATTCTGCCATAGCTAGAATTATTTCATAGTTAAAGTTATACGGGAAAAATATCATTGATCATGATATGCTTGAGAAGACCTACTCCACTTTTTTGGCCTCAAATGTGCTCTTGCAGCAGCAATACTGAGGTATGGACTTCACAAAATATTCTGAATTAATCTGGTTGCCAAATAGCACAATGACCTCCTGATGAAAAATCATGAAAATCAATCCGTTGGATCCGCTCCATTTTCTGAAGTAAATGAGGCAAATTTCCAACAACATGAAAGAGGTCGCAGCCCTAGATGTGGTCATGGTCGAGGTCGAAGAAGGAATGATGGTCGCCTTGCAGTAAATAACAACCAGTAACGCAGAAGGAGGGATGAGCGGCATAATGTGATGCCCAAGAAAATTTCAGAAAATATGTGCCATAGGTGTGGAGGATAAGGACACTGGTCACGCACCTGTCGTGCGTCAAAGCGGCTACTCCAACTATATCAAGCATCCCTAAAAAGGGAAGAAAACAAGTTGGAGGCAAACTTTATCACGAAAGATAATATAGAGCTCATGCAACTCGATGTAACTGATTTCTTTTATTCGGAAGAAAAAGTGGATCACCAAACAAGAGATGAGCCCCCGATATTGTAAATAATTTTTAAGTTCTATCGTTTTAATGACATGTATACGTATATATCCGTAAGCCTTGTAAATAAATAAAAGTTTATGTAAAAGATCTCTTTAATAGTAACCATTTAATGTTTTCTTTATTTTATTCTTTCATTTTGAAGAAAATATAGATGTACGTCAAGTTTTATTTGGATCAATATTCAATCACGATGATAGTTGTATAATTAATAGTGGAACAATTCATGTCATTTTTAAAGATTAGAGAAACTTCTCTTACTTATTGAGGAGAAAAACAAATGTTACAGCAATTTCTGGTAACTTGAAATTTAATTATCACAACATTAATTAAAGTATGAAAATAGTTTCCTGACCTCCATCATTTTCTTTCAGATTTATCATACATTATTATTAATAATAGAAAGACTTATTTTCTGTCCAACTTTTTTTTTTTTTGAGTGTTATACTAATTAAGTTAATATAAAAAGTATAATTTATTCTTTTCTTTGTCGTTTTTCAATTAGTATTCTTTAATTTTTGGACAATTAGAGCTTTGTTGGGACACCATGAACTTGCTACTACCACACGCCATGTTGGTCAGACATGGTTGCTCAAATAAAATAATATTAAAAAAAGCAAATTTAACTCATAAAATTAAAAAAAAAAAGAGAAAAAAAACCATAATTATAAAATCATAAATTAAAGTGATAATACTTTAATAATTAACTATAATTTAGTAATTGAAGGATATATATAAGGACACATGTTATATATTCATCAGAGATAACAAAAATGTCATAAATTTCTATTAAAAAGAGTGATGGGTATATAACCTCCTCCACGGATGCAAAATATTGATAGAATATTCATTTGAATTTGATATTTTGACATAAAAAATAAATTTATATGTACAAATTTATGAAAATTGCACTAATATTATTTTGTCTAAACACTTAGTCCTAATCTTGCACATTGCAAAAAATTTTCAAATATCAAAAAATTTCTTATTATATATAATTTAAAAATATAATAAAATCTAATATATAAATCCGGTGGGTTGTGTCAAATTTACCACACATAGCTGACATCTTTTGTCTATATATTTATTGTATTGATATGTGTATGTATGAATATTTTGTACGTATAATAAATAAAATCTGAAATTAAAATTTGTTATTCATGAACTCATAATTCAATCGCCTTAGTTATTAAATTCACAATTATATATATATATATATAATTTTTTTAAATATAAATACATAAAATCAATAAATTTGCTCAAATTAATGATTAATATTTCAACTTGGTATCCAACAATACGAATTTTATTTCAAAAGAGTCAAAGTTGTAGACATAAAGGAGGAAAAAAATGTCATATATTCAGTTATAATAATCTTTAATTAAGGATTCTCCATATCAAATTAACATGATTAGGGTGGTAACAATTAAAGAAAATATACATAGTTGATACTATTGATGGCTAAAGAAAAAGTAAAAAAGTAATTTTATCTTTTCCTTTTATTCTAACGTTAACGTTTAGGATAAAGGCATTAAGTAGAGAGAACACCTAATGATTTCTTTTTCTTTTTCTTTTTTTTTTCTTTTTTTCTGAAAAATAACTTTATTATGTTCAAAATTATTCACTTTTTTTTAAAAAAAAAAAAAAAAACTCTGTCAAATGCCTTACCTTTCAAAAATAAATATATTTTTTTAATTAGAAAGGCATTTTTTAAAATAGCTCTTTCATAAACTTGGCCAGACTATTTTATACTAATATACTTCTCCTATCTGTCTGTTTCTTTTTTTATTTTTTGATAAACCGAGACGAAGGTAGAAGTTCATAATTTTGTTAAAGAATTATTTTTATATTAAAATTTTTATTTAATATATATAAATAGTTATACAGAATCTAATAAATCATCTTTTATGAATTGATAATTCATCTATCTACATTTATAAACTCAAAATTATTAATTTATCAATATACTTTCAAAAATTAAAACTAGTTCTGCCAAATAAAGTCGACCAGTAATGGGTTTTGCATGTCACATAAATATGTGACTGCCTTAGATGTGATAGCGTAACGCTCAAACTGACGTGTCCTCGGGATGACTTCGAACACCACTTATATTAAAAAAATCTAAAAATTTACTGAATTTTATAATTTTATTATACATATTGTATTTATTACGTTCTTCATCGATGCGTAAACAAAGATCCCATTCATTAATCAGAGATTTTCTTCGACACAGTGATGAGGTTGGCTATACATTATTAAGTGCCATATATAGTATGGTCGTTACAATAATATATATTATCATCAATAGTTTGGGAAATTGGTAAAAATATACTTAACAATTTCTTTTTATCCAAAAATAAAAAGTAAAATAATTATTTTGATATTTAAAGTTTTAACATATTTACAGAATGAATTTTACATAGATATAGAATGTTAAAATAGATGTGCGGTCATGTATACAAGATTAGACTATAGGTTTAGGAATAATTCCGTTGCACACGACGCTGCGGATGAAATGTTTGAGATAGTTTAGTTATGTCCTTCGTCAATCTTTAAATGCACTGCTTAATTATAAATGCAAAAAAATAACGATAAGTGCAAATATTAAAAAAATAAGATAGACCAAAAATCACGTGAAAGAAAATTATTTAGATTATTAATAACTAGGAAAAAGATTTATATAGTCATATACCTAACAACGTTTGACGTATCTTTTAGACATGTTATTAGCTAGCAGTT
>JBDJHY010245632.1:0-10759 GCA_039654485.1 Withania somnifera
GGAAAGTTGACTTTGGTCAATGAGTACTTAGTTTTAGGCTCTAAAATAGGGAATTTGAGATATTTCTCAACTGAGTGGCCAGGGACCTGAACTGTCCGTCCCAGCAAGTAATAAATGACTTGGGGAAACTACCAAATGCTCTAAAATGCAAAATGTGACATATTTATCATAAATTACCATGAGGGTCATTACATTGAATTTGATTATAACCTAAACATGTTATTAGGCTCACTAGAATTAGTAAAGTTAGGCTAAATTCTGCAGAGGTGCAGATTGTGGCTGTTTTCCTTTGCAAGTCGGGATTTTTCCACACTAAAATATGGTGTTCTTATTTTACTACTATATTTATAGAATATATTAGATGAACAAATTATATGGACCTTTTACCTTATAGTGGTTAGGAGGGAGTTATTCTACAAACTTATTCTTTATTTTATCATTTTGAGGCTAGCTTAGGTATAGTGCTAGCAGTTCGGTAGTTATCATTTAAAGGCTTTCATATTGATATTGAGTTAGTATTGTATATTGACTTTTAATTTATTCATTGGATTATTATTTATCGACTGATGTGAGGTCCATTATTGCTTATTTGGTTATTCTTGATGATGGTTTCACTAAGTGTGAGTGTGTAGAGTTTTTAATGATCCAAGGGTTTGTCCTAGGCTATTACAGTAACTTAGTGGCTAAAGATGTCGGTCCCACCTATGTCTTAGATAGGGGCATAGAAAAATTAGTATCAGAGTAGTCGTTTCATAGTGTCCTAGGTTATGTATGAAAGCCAACATTAGGTAGAGTCTCCATTATGGGTGTGACTGTAGCACATCTATGACTTAGAGGATACTGGACATTTAGGAGATATTTCCCTTTATTGATGTTCGTTGTTGTTCTTTAGAGATTAAATTTGAGATTCTCTTTTTTGACTCATGCTTTATGGATTTCATATCATACCTCCACATAGAAAACCAACTCATTTGGCTATAGGTCAAGGTCAATAGAATCAGGATCTACAAGTTCCAGAGCCTCCAAAACTAGACAACATCACCAATGCAAAGTTCTAAAAAATGATGCATCTAATAGATTAGATAGTGATTTCATAGTCTTAGCATCCAACTCCTGTTCTAGTATTTCAGCTAATAGCCTTGGATTTAAATGGTAAGGATGAGTCAGTTCCTGAGGATGAGTCCTCCAGAATTCCATTATTTGAGAGATAGGTATGATCCATAAAATTTCATTTAGGAGGTTCGTTGAATTTAATATATGATGTGGGTTCTTGATATTGATAGGGTCAATTTGGTTGTATATCAACTGAAGGATATTTCTAGGTGTTGGTGTATGGAAGAGGAATAGGAGAGTGGGTAAAGCTCCACCTTTATGGGAGGAAAGAATTTATGGGTAGGTTCTTCCTTGGAGAGAAGATACATGAGAGCATCTCCTAATTCAAAAGTTTGAAGTAGGGCTCCATGTCTATTTTTGAGTATAGTATGAAGTTCACCATGTTGTTGAGGTATACTTTTAAAGATGGATATAAATATAAGAAATCAGATGGATGTGTTTGTGTCTAGACTTTCTCCTTATTAAATTCAAACAAGGAGGGAAGCTATGCTGAGTACCGATATGGATATAGGTAGACTGATAGTGCATCTAAAGTAGACTGAGAAAGATAAATTTAAGTGGAGGGAGATTCATTAGAGTAAAAGGGATAAGAGTAGTCATTTTTGGAATAGTCAACCTATATTTGATGGTTTAGTTTAATAACATCAAAGTTCTAGGAGACCAACCCCTTCTTTATTCAATGCTCCTTTACAGAACTTTAGGCCTCTGAAGAAGCAAAGAATAGGCCAGCTCAGTCAGTTTTATAGGGTAGTGCTCCTACGTGTGGGAAATATGGTAAGACATTCGGGCCAGTGTTGTCTAGAGAAGAATGATTGTTTTAGGTATTGGACATATTGTTCATAGTCTTGGAGATTTTCCTTCAATAAGTTGTTATTATTTTTTTATTTTGAGACATAGATAGAGATATTGTCCTATGATTAGGCAAGGTGGTGATAGACCATAAACTATTCATCATACAACAGTAGATCCATTAGAATGCTCTCCCCAATAGGTTGCATCTTCTATTACCGATGAAGGCCATCTCCAAAATTGTCTTTATGTTTTGGGTTCTCGATAAGATCAGGAGCATTTAGAAGATTTCATGACAAGTATGTTGGAGTTGTATGAAATTGATGTAAATGCATTGTTAGACCCTATATCTAGCCTATTATTTGTATCCCCTAATGTTTTTAGACAATTTGCAGCGGGTACTCAGGTCTTATCTGAGTCTTTATTTGTTTCTACACCTGTTGGTGGTTCTATTGTAACTTAAAGAATGTATTGTAGCTATCTCGTGTCTATTTTAGGCATTGTTTTTCCTACTAATTTGCATGACTTAGATTTATAGATTTTGATGTTATTTTAGGAATGTATTGGCTCCATTCATGCCATGATGTGTTTGATTGTAGCACTAGACTCGTCCATTTTAAAATTCTGGATAAGGCAGTTCTTGAGTGGGAGGGTACTGTAGTAGTTCCTAATGGTTGATTCATTTCCAATATGAAGCCTAAAAAGAAGAAATATAATGGGTGTATCTATCATCTAGTTTGAGTTAAGAACTCTAATTATGAAACTCCTGCAGTTTGTTCCTTTTGTTAAAGAGTTCATTGATATTTTCCCCAGGGATCTTCTTGGAGTTCTTCCTACCCAGGAGATATACATTGGTATAGATATCATTCAAGGAAATCAACCCATTTCTATTTCATAATATATGATAGGACTATTTGATCTTAGATTATGATTATAATTATGGTTCCCCTTTCTTAATTATGACCTGTTTGATCAGCTCAAAGGTCCTAACCACTTTTCGGAGATTGATCTTCATTCTGTCTATCATTATGTTAAGTTCAGGGAGGTAGATATTCCAAAGACTACTTCAGAACTAGTAATGTCCACTTTGAGTTCATCGTCATTTATTTTGGTTTGATTAATGCTCCTACATCTTTCCTAGACCTCATGAATAGGGTTTTCAAGACATACTTTGACCTATTTGTGATTGTCTCGATAAGTACAGAGGAACATAAACCATCTTCAAGTTGTTCTTATAATCCTTAGAGTGCATGAATTTTATATTGTGTTTTCTAAGTGTGAGTTTTGACTCGAATTAGTTTCCTTACTTTTTCATACCATTTCAACAAGGTATTTGGGCTAATTCCCAAAATATTAATTTTGTTTGAATTGTCCTAGACCAACCTATCTATTAGATATCTACAATGTTATAGGTTTAGCTGGGTATTATCATAGCCTCTCTTTTGACCCATTTAACTTATAAAAAGATAGAGTTTAAGTTGTTTGGTCAGTGGGAGAAGAGTTTTCAAGAGATGAAAACTAGATTGGTTTTAGCTTTGGTTTTAACTTTGCCTGATGTTTTTAAGGGTTTTTTTGTGTATTTTTATGCTTACAAAGTTGTTTGGATTATGTTTTTGCTGCATAATATTAAGGTTGTAGCATATGCTTCTTGGCAAATTAAAACTCATAAGAAGAATTAACCCACTCACGAAATTGAGGTGGTAGATCTTGTGTTTGTGTTAATATTTTTGAGGCACTACTTGTATGGGGTGCACATAGATGTATTCACTGATCATAAAAGTCTTCAACATCTATTTCAGAAGAAAGATTTTAATCTTCGTCAGAGGATATTATTAGAGTTGTTGAAAGATTATGATATGACCATTTTATATTACTAGGGTAAGGAAAATGTTGTACCCAATTCCCATAGAAGGTTGTCTTTGGGTAGTTTGTTCGATCTTTTGGAGGGTAATAAAGAGTTGTCTAGATTAGTGCACATATATTGACACCTTGGGGTTAGAATGATTGGTGTTGAGGATGGTGGTATGATAATGTAGAATGCTTCTTATTCATCTCTTGTTATTGAGGTAAAGGAGAAGCAAGATAGTGATCTAGTGTTAGTTCCATGTTTTCCCCTAAGGTTGAGATGGGGTCCTTATCAGATTCACCTGTATTTCCAAAAGTCGATGGGTTGAGAGAGAGGATCTTGTTAAAGGCTCATAGTTCTAGGTGTTCTTCTCATTCTGGTGATACAAAGATGTATAGTGATTTAAAGGAAGTGTACTACTAGAATGTTATTAAGAAGGACATAGCTGAGTTTATGGCTAAGTGTCCTAATTATTAGCAAGTGAATGTAGAGCACCATAGAAAAGTAGGGTAAATGCAATTGTTTGAGATTTATACATGGAAGTGGGAGGTGATCGATATGGATTTTTCACCTATTTAAAATTATCCTAGAGATATGACTCTATCTGGGTGATGTAGACCAAATAAACAAGTCTACTCACTTCTTACCAGTTCATACCAGCATTATAGGATCTACTTACAACATATTATCAGGATGCATATTGTAACTTTGAACATCATTTTATATTGAGGTACTCAATCTACATCTCATTTTTAGATATTATTTAAGAGTGGTCATGGTACCCAATTCATGTTGGATAGGCTTATAATCCACAGAAAGATGGTCACATTAAGAGGACTATTTTGGAGGATATGTTGACAATATGATAAATTTATTTCAAGGTTAGTTGGGTTGATTACTTACCTTTAATTGAATTTTCATACAACAACAACTTCCAATCAAGTATTCAGATGGCTCCATTTGAGGCATTGTACTGGAGATGTTGTAGATCTTAAATTGGATGGTTTGAGGTAGGTGAGTCAACTATTGTTGGGCCAAATTTTATTTATGATGCAACGTAGAAAGTTAAGATCATTCGAGAAATACTAAAGGTAGATGAGAGTACAAAGAATTTCTATGCATATGTATGGAGGAGAGAGATAGAGTTTATTAAAGGGAATTGGGTATTTTTTAAGGTGTCTCCTTTGAGGGGAATCATGAGGTTTTATTGTAAAGGTCCTTTGAGTCCACGTTACAGTGGGACTTATAATATTATGAGAAGGGTTCCAAATGTAGCCTATCAGTTAGACCTTCCAGTAGAGTTAACAGCAGTGTACCCGGTTTTCCATATTTCCTTGTTGAGAAAATGCTTGAGTGATCCATCATTGGTAGTGTCAATTGACGATATCAATATCCATGATAGTTTGACCTATGAGGATGTCCTAGTTTATATTCTAGATAGGAAAATCCATAGATTAAGTAACAAAGAGGTAGCATAAGTTTAGGTTTTCTAGAGGAGCCCATCAGTTGAGAGAGCTACATACGAGGTCAAGGTCGTCATTATGAGTAGATACCTACATTTATTTCTTATTAGTTCCACTTCAGTCTGTGATAATAGCCTTTCTATTCAATTTTCCTTACAAGTGTTTGATGCATGTATCATATAGCAAGTAGCATTATAGGAGCCCATTGAGTGTATTCATGCATGATTTTGTACGAGTTTATAGAAGTAGTGTTAGTCATACATGATTCCCTATTTTTGCATTTATGTTTCTATTTGTTTAGTTAATTGTAGTATGCATAACTTTTACCCGAGTTGATGTCTAATCAAAGTTAATAGGTTGTTGAAGCATTTTGAGTCAATGTACATCCTTCCTATCATCTTGTAGTTTGCTACTCCTAGATTAATCCATAATTTGAGAATGAACGACCTCAAGGGGGAGATATCATAAGGTCCCATACTTGATTCATCCTTCTAAACCTATCCTTGGACTTATTAAATTAGAAAGTTCTCCCAAGAGGTCAAAAGTGAGGACCACGACTCATGGAATGCAACTTTATAAGTTGTGATCCTTACTTATGATGTTTTTTTTCTGTTTTTAATGTTAAGTAGGGTTTTCACGAGTCCATTATATGATCCACAGAGTGAGACTTAATGATCCATACTATTTAATCATTACCCAAGAGTTTGGAAACTATGCCCATTTTCCATGAGACCACTCCACGAGTCATGGAGTGGCATACCAAGACTCATGATATGAATCTTAGAATGACGGGCCACTTCCAGTATGATAATCCTACCCAACAACATAGTCCACAAGTCATATAGTGGAACTTCACAATTCATAGGGTAGCACTTCACAAGTGACTCATGAAGTGAGCCCTTCATTTTTCTAATGCATTTAATAAACGGTTATTTAATAAATTCCCCAATCTTGTTTACCCAATCCCTGAGCAACTTGGATTCTTTATGGTTTATTATAAATACTCAAACACGCCAAATTCCTCATTCTTCATAAAATACATCAAATTAAAGGTTCTTCTCTAAAGTTCTCTCAAAGGTAAGGGTTAGGGTTTCTATGCACGAGGTGTAGTACAACAGCTTGCACATGAATTTTCCTCTACCAATGTGCTTCAATTCAGGCTTGTGGGATATAAACAAGAATCCTTCAATCCTTGTGTCCCCAAAACTCTTTTCTTACATAAATTAAAATTATAGATCATGCTTAGGGTCCTATGTTACTATATATGAACATTCCCCTATTATATTATATGATTGATGAGCTTGAGTTGTAATATGAAGTTTTCATAATAGCTGCTAAACTGTATAGTTCTCATGAGTTAGCATGATGTTACAATTATAGTAAAAGTTTGAAAAAAAGTTTGAAGTATTAGTCAACTAATGATTTCAAGGTTTATTCTTAAAAATGAATTGGGAGTTGAAGTTTCATGATTACTGGACTTTTATATACTTTTTAGAGTGAGTACAAAGTATGTATAAATTGAGAAGCTTTTTGCTAATTAAGCCTACATGAGAGTTTTGAAGATGATTTTAGCTTAAATTAAGAACTAAGAGTAAAATTGACTATGTAGTTTCAAATAAATGTATATAAGAAGTGTGTTACCCAATTGTGGTTTAAATTGATATTTTGGGCTAGCTGGTTCAATGAGTGCGCTCCACTCGTCTAAAGTGTTGAAGATGTAGTTTGACTTATTTTTCTATCGAGGGAGTTCCATTAAGTCGGGAGTGTTGAGTGTTGATATGTTAGTATTTTTAGGAGGAATACTAGAATTTATAGGGCTGGACAAAGGTCCTTATTCGTTAAACCTACTGAGCCAAATTTTGGGTATTATTATTCGCCCATTAAGAGTGCCTTGAATGACTTGGTGGATCTACTAGTAAAAGTGTTTCCCTTCCTTTTACAGGGTATGGGGGGGCCTATACATAGGATAATATATGGATTTCATTTCTAAGGAAAGAAGTATGTCATTTATAGAAACTCTCGAGTGATGAAAAGTTTTAGTTTAGAAATAAAGAGAGGGAAAAAGTGCTTGTAACACAATATTTATTATTAATTAAAAAATATTGAGTTGAGCTATTTAATAAAGTTTATTTCATTCTTTTAATATTGAGCATGCTACCTGATATTGTCAAACTAGCATACTTATTGCCTTATTGAAGTCAAGCATAATATAATTGTTCATGCATTGCATAGCCAAGAGTTATTTATTGTATAGCCTTAGTAAACCTACTTACATACTCAGTACATTACTAACACATACTTGTTATGCTACATGTAACCCCTATTCATATCTTGATAGGTTTTTGGACATTCACCGGTTTATTGGATTTGCATCCATAGAAGATACAAGATTGGTGAGTCCTTATTAGTTAAAAATTGGATATTGAATTTGTTATAATTTTCTAGAGATGAGGCATTAGACTTCTTTATTTTATTATTTAAGGATAGGTAGAGATCTTGTCATATCCATGATTTAATGTTTAGAGGCTTTCAGACTAATGTTGATTTAATGTTGCATCTTAAGTTTTTATTTATTCATTAGCTTATTATTTTAATTGATGTGAGGTTAACTATTTCTTACATGTTTGTTCTAGATAATGATTCCACTAAGTGTATGTGTGTAGAGCTTTGGATGATCCAAGGGTTTGTTTGAAGCTTCTAGGTTAACTTAGTGTCTGAAGATGTTGGTCTTGTCTAGGGTTAACCTTAGGGTATGACAATAGACTTTTCGCGGATAACCCGAAAGCATACTTTATTAGATTAAACTTTAAATTGTACTATCAGAGTCAAATAATTTTTTTAGGTGACGCAAGTTATCAAAACTCTCATAGGACACGATTATAACATCATCGATGTACACCTAAAATTCTTTCTGCATCATATCATGAAAAATATATCTTTCATGGCTCCTATGTAAGTAGAACTAGTAACGTTTCCAAATGGCATCACTCTATAATGATAGACACAACATAGATTGATGAAAGTTTTTTTGTTGCATCCTCTATATGCATAAATATCTGACTGTATCCAGAAAAACACTCCATTAATTACTTCATCGTATGCTTAGCGCTATTCTCCATTACGATATAAATGTTAGGTAGTGGAAGATTATCTTTAAAACTAGCTCTTTTAGGTCACTGTAATCAATATTGATTCAAATCTTTCCATCCTTCTATTGGATGGTATCCTAGGCCTAACATAAAGTATTTCTTGGGAATAAAAAATACTCAATTATCCCATCCATGTTCCTCCTAAGTCCCAAACCCAATTCGAAATCATTTCATATCATAACGGATGCTATCATCGTGTATACCAAAAGAGCTATTATAAAGGGGAGCACATCCTCACTAGTGACATGCACTATCTCTATTGTGTAGAATTGTATTCCTTTTGGTGTGTCTTTTATCATAGATACTATCCTTTTGCAATGGTTAAGGTGGATCCCTTCTCCTTAAATAGTCATTTCCTAATCCTCCCATAAACTTCATTAATTTTTGTAGGATAGAGGGAACCACCCTTGTAGTATGAATCCATGGCCCTACCAAAAGTATGTTTTAACTATGGATGATGTCGATCACTTGAATTATTCTTGGCCCCATATGAAATATTATGCTAAAATCTCCCATATTATCTCTTTGTCCACCATCAAAGGCTCAGATATTAACATAGCTTTGCTTGATTTCACGACGTCATAATTTAGTTGAGTAAGAGTATTTAATGGACAGATGATTAGACAAAAACCATTACCATTGAGTAACGATTGATTATCTGATATTTTCACTTTATAGTGATATTAGGGATTTTTTGTGCATTACCCATTCAAATTGAAGATCGTCATCACTACAACATATCTCATGACCCCCTACTACCTTGCTATCCATAGCATCCAATAATTGGTTATTGATCCCGATAGGGAAATATATCTCATCCAATAGTTTTAGAAGAGACTTTCAGTGATATTGAGAACTCATCAGGAGATCCCACACTTAAATCTATGCTAGGGTCTTCTCCAAATATTTTGAAATAGAGTATTCCTTAGGTTGCATTCACCTACAAAACTCCTTTGCCTATCCTTCAATGATTGGTCTTCGTGGCTGATCCTTTTGTAAGCATCATTGGCTAGCTCATTTAGTATATAAAATCTTACAAATCTGTTCATGCCTTGAGCGGCCATAGTCTAAAAAACTAATTCATTTTGAGATGGGATCAAGGCAAAGACTTTGTGTAATGCTGTCACAACCACAAACTTAGGTTTCTCATTGATATTTAATGCTTCCATGACTTTCTCCATATCTTTTATTTTGAATATATTTTTAATCTTTTCTCTGGCGATGTGTTTTATGGATCAACCACTCTTCATTAGTTTTTATCATATTCTCCTCTTTAATATGACAGGGGGTTATTGGTAACATTTGATGTGGTGTAAAGACTAATTACCTTCTATCTTATAAAATCTTATATCTTCTTCTTTAAATAAGGAAAATCTTCTATTTGATGTCCCACACGACTAGCAAGGTAGGCACAACAGCAATCTGCCTTGTAGAAATGAGTTTTAGTGTTAATGAACTTGGCTGGGATGAGTTGTATGAGTCCCATGACTTTTAATATTTCAAGTAAATAGGACCTTCTTTTAAAAATTTTGGTAAAGGCTCTTGGTGGTTTATTTTAAAATTTTGGATGGAACGTTGGCACTGTTCTGATTAGGTGGAGGCCAAAGTTTGTAAGTGGAATTTTCTGGGGATTTTTGGTAAGCATGGATTTTTGAGGTGTTTTGTTAATTTGGTGGAGGAATTTGTTATGTAGGTTGGATATTTGACCATGGAGAAAGAATGTTAGGTTGAACATTGAAATAGTTTTGCAGGATAACAGGTGGATTTGGTTGGGCAAAGAATACAGTTTGGGAAATTTTGGAGTGTGGTATGTGACGGTGCTATTGAGGCTCTTTTTAAGCAAAGACACATAGATCTCCTAAGCTTGAAACAAGAGAGAGGTGAAGTAGTTGCCATATATTCTATTTTTTTATGGGGAACCTAGTGGATTCCAACATCTTGATGGTTTTTCCTGTACTTAGAACTTCCTCTATGGTCTCACTAATGGTTACCCGATCTGCCAAATTAGCTCAGACGACAGTTATCATCTTGCTGCAGTATTCCCATTCCTGATCTTGCATGAAAATTGCCATAATTTCTTCCTCGGTAATAGGCAGTCAGACCTTTGTTTCTTGTTTGCTCCAATGATAGGCAAAATATCATAAATACTCTTTTTTTTTCTATCATATACATCCTAGAGATTACCTATTTAATACCATTTTGATATTGCATGAAAATTGCTCCACAAAGTCCTTTGCTAGTGACTTCCAACCTGACCACTTTTTCAAATCTTGAATAGTGAACCATTCCAATGCATCATAACTCACACTTCAATTAAATGGTCTTATGTCACGACCCGATTTCTCGGAGTCATGATGGCACCTACTATCCACCCAGTAGGAGAACCAAACCCTGTAGTC
>JBDJHY010245652.1:0-10759 GCA_039654485.1 Withania somnifera
CAGTTGATATTGCGAGAGGCTCATAGTTCCAGGTATTCTATTCATCCTGGTACGGCTAAGATGTATCGTGACCTGAGGCAATTGTATTGGTGGAGAGGAATGAAGAGAGACATCACTAGGTATGTTTCTAAGTGTTTGAACTATCAGTAGGTTATGTTTGAGCATCGCAGACCTGGTGGATTGATGCAACAACGCAGGCAATATCTAAAATTAACTTATTCCTTGTTCCTGTTAAACTAATATATATATTATAGCACAAGACAACAACCAAAACTCAAGGGAAAAAACTCAAAATACAACCCACACATCAGTGTTCTACTACTTCTATAGTCACCCTACGGCCATCACAAGGACAACACTAGGTCAAAGGTGTTATATTACACCGAGTGCCAACAGAGAGAAAGAGATGAAGTAGATAAGTGGTCAAGGGTCATAATATCAACCTAGTAATCTGAACCCATGGATGCTATTCAACATAATTATGCAAGATATATGCCTAGATTAAGCCCATGGAGCCTATCTATGGTCTGGCGAATAACACTTTGTAGCACATAAAGAATAGTTCATCCGATATCAAACGCCCTCGAACAACCTCAAAAATGGTGGAATACCATTCTAAAATTCAAGACAAGTCCAATGATATAAATTATGCTATATTTTACACTAGGCCAAAAATCGGGCTTAAGATGGGCCCACAACACCAGCTACCCGAAACAAAAATAAACTTTGTCATGAAGTTCCCAACACTAGTAGAAACTTGTGCTCCAAAACTAATCATAATTTGAGTATAAATTGGGATTCAAACCACTTGGAAAGTAGGAGGAATGAAGTGTAAAACTGTACATATAATGCTAAAGAATGGAGAATTTACGTACCATCAGGAAGGTAGAAAACCAAACCATAGAGTAAAAAACACTATAATGCACAAGCTACAACCATTAATTAGCTGAAAGTCACAAGATTTGCAAGAATTTAGAAGTGGCCATTAATGTGGGGAAAACACCATTTTTATGGAAAGTTAGGAAGATCAAACCTAACCAAGAACAAGGATGGAGTCAAGAACCATGATAAACAAAGTTTTCTAAGATCAATTAGTTAAATACTAGAGGAAGTTAATATAGAGAGAGTTTAGAGTGAGAATAATATGTCCATTATGGATGAAATAACGAGGAAATAAACATATATAGAGTTGACCACGACAGAGCATAATTGTTGTAAATGACAGCTGGACCATATAGCGCGATCGCACATAAGGGACACGATAGTTTCAAATTAATTTCCTGAAATTGGCACTATCGAGCTTGTAGGGCATGATCACGCTGTCTGGTGAATAGTGCTAGAGTAGAACAAATGCTTTGAAGGGGGAATGAGTACTGAAGTGCGATTGCTTCAATGGACCACAATCACAGTAAATGGATGAGGGCACATTAGTGTGATTGTAGTTCCTTAGATCGATTACATTGAGTACTGGTTAGTTGCACCAGTTGTAGCAATACATCATAAAACTCAACCACTTCCAACTTTCTAATAGGGTCTCTATCCCACAAGGAACCTGATATGTGCAAACAAATAATGTAAACATACCAAAAATGACATTCTGGATCTAATTGCGCAGTAGAATCGTGATCTGAGGCCGTTCTTTGGAAGTGTTCACCAAGTCAATACTTAACATAACCTTCTTAAAATGCACCAAAAACCTCAAAATTGGCCTGAGCACCCCGGGAAACGAATGAACACGCTTACTAACCCAAAATTGGCATTTCAAAGATGATGGCACAGTTGGACTTTTGATTTGATTATCCAATACTCAGATGTTGACCCAAGTTAACCATCTAATAGCCAACTAATTGTTATCTTGCAAAAATGAGATAAAATAACATCGAAAGCTCCCGTACCCGAGCCAAGCATCCACCTAGACCAAATCCATGTATTGGAGCTAATATAACTATCAAAATTTGATTTTGATATTTTCTTGAAGGAATGTTCACCAAAATCAACGAGTGCCTAAGTCCAAACTCTAAAATATGGAATTTGAGATAACTCTTAACCGAATCGCCAGAGTATCAAACTACCAATCCTAGCGGGTAATAAATAACCTTAGGCTACTACTGGAACACTTTAGAATTCAATAAAACATAACACACGGAGGAATGACCGTAAGCGTCATTAAACACCTATTAATTATGGTTCATCATTAAGATAATCATCTCAAGAGGGTATTATACACTCAAATATGTAACTAGAATTTCCTCAGAGATTAATATTAGAAATTTCTATTTATACCATTCTCCATCCTTGACACAATATCTGACCTCTATTTCATCATCTCTTCCATTATCTCATTCTATAAAATAAAGTGCCCTTTATTTAGTCTAATTATCCAGCCATAAACTAAAGTTTCCTGCTTTGATCTCACACCAAATATTATGCTCATTTTCCTCCATTATAGTAATCATCTTCCTCTAAAAATATTAGTATCCTATTCCTTTAGTCAAAATAGGGTAGAGTTTCTTACAATATTTGTTCCATATGTATGATCCCCATATTGAAAATGTGGTTGTTCTACAATTCCACCATAATTTTGCAACAAAGTGATTTTGATTCATCTTGAAGTGCTCTGAAACCAAGTCCTCCTTCCTAATTAGGATAACACATATCTTCCCAAGAAACTCATTTCTTATTCTCATCCCCAAAGGCATTACCCTAAAAACACTTTGCAAAAGTTCTATGAAGTTGTTTTATGACACCGATTTCTCGAATCATGATGGCACCTACTATACCACCTGTAAGAGAACCAAACCCTATAGTCCGGAGCTGAAGTGGAGGACTACTATATAATGCGGAAGTTTATAAAAAGTCAATAGATAATTAACTGCAGAAGTTTTAGAAAATGCAATAAACTACTCAAAATCCGGTATCAGTGTCAAATGAAACACTAAGTACAGAAAATAACAAAGCTGAAATAGGTTTAATACAATTGTATCTCTAAAATACATGGAGATTACATAAAACTGCCAAATTTTAGGAGAAGCAGGTAAAATCTAAATGCCAAGATCACCCCAAATCTTTGAAAAAATAGGATCCAAACAAACAGATGTTTGTATATCACAAAAAGGAACTTGTACTCGGATTTGCACGTGTGCAAGTGTAGTATGAGTACAATATGCTGAATCAACCCGTACCCAGTAGGCTTCGAGGGACCAATGAGCATATAACAATAATAAAAGTAGTAAATAATAGAGTACAAAAAAAGGACATAGAAGCAAATAGTACAACAATCAAGTATCACATAGACTGATATAGCTAGCTAATCACATAGTAGGATCTCAGGCAATGAACAAAAATGTACCCGATATCCTTGCAACATCATATATGAATAATAATGTAATAAATAGGAATCAAAGAAGATAGGAGTAGAACATGGACAGTATACTGGTAACCTTAAGTGAAAGAGTAAATGACTGAATAAGAGGGTAAGGCACAACAATCCTACTTAACATGAAGTATCATCTATCCAATAATAACAACTAAATAGTAAGAAGAATAATAAAGTAATGCTAATAAAACACTGACAAGTCCACCATAAGGAAGCACAGTGTACACAGAGAACATACTCACCTATAGACCTCCTAATCCGACCTATGAGCATAGTAAAGAAAACAAGTGAAGTAAAGTAACAAACACATGAACATCATCAGAACCTCACATCTCAAATTTTAAAATTGTAATGAACCACAATCTAGAACCTTATGCCTCATATCAATAGTATCTGCTAGAGGTACTCGACAAATCAAGGCGTCCAATGTTGGTAAATCATAGTGTATCACCAGTAGTCCTTAATAAATTGGGTATCATCATGTTTCCATACCCACCAATACCATGAGTGTCAAAAAGTTGAACTCACTATCGTGCGACGACGGACTCAAGTCTTAGCGCTGTACTCACTATCGAACAAAGTCGGTCTCAAGTCTCAGCATTTATTAGTAAAAGATATTTCCCGATGCCAGGAGGTAAAGCCTGGGCTAAAACAAGTGAAAATAGTGTTATCGGGTGCTCGATACAATCTCGAGGCTAAAACAGTAAAAGATGAGTACTTATATTTTTATTAAGATAGTTCCATATATTTCTTTATGTTGTTATTAAACTTTATTATCAAAATCATCCGCTAGCCATCATGGCTCAAAATCAGGTGGTGATACTACCCAGCCAAATGCACTCTCATCAAAGTCATAGGCCCAACCTCTCATGTCATGAAGGCACAACATATCACAACATATATATATCAACATATGATCATGTAATATCCACACTTTATGCCTTGCACATGTATCTCTAATACATTTCTAGGTCATGAGCCTCATATTACTCTGGTACCAACATATAAGTATCAACATGGAACGGACGAAAGAACGGTATAAGGGTACTATACAACCTAGATAACAAACCCACGAATGCTATTTAGTACAGTTATTAAGCCTATACGCCCAGAGATAGCCCAACAGAGCCTACCTATCATCCCATGACAAAGCACTATAATCTCACAAATAGTACTTTGACTGATATTAAATGATCTAAAACTTTTTTCAACAAATTCTAGATATTAATATGATTCTAACGGTGTATTTTATGCTAAGTTCCGGACTGGACCTAAAATCAGGCCTAGAACTAGCTTGCAGGGCCCCCTCACCGAAATGGGAGAAAAACCTTACTATGGGGTTCCCAACATCATTAGGCCGTGCTCTAAAATTGAGCACAATTCAAGTTCAGGAAGGGCTTCAAATCAACTCGGATAGATTTGACTTTAAAGGGGTCAAAGATTCAACCTTTAAGGATTTAACGTTGGAATTTTGGTATATAGTTGATACTAGGAGTAATGTGTATTCAAATAATGAAGAATTACTCGAAGATAAACAGATTAAGTGGCGATTTCATCAATTTGAACTCTTGGTGCCATTAATGATGGAAAACTAAGAATTTACAAGTTTCAAGACATAATTCGAAGAAGAAACTTACCAAATTGCATAGAAATTGGAAGAAAAAAAGTGGGGAACGTGCTTAGCCTTGGGATGAGGTTTGGGAGAATATTTTTACTCAAAAATAGGTTGAAACGAAGTAGGTTTGCTGAAATAACAAATTGGGGGCATGTAGGGGTTTATATATTGTTTTCCAGCAAATATAGGGGATTATAACATGATTCTATCGTGATGGAGTCTCCATCACATCGTGATCCTTATCGTGATGGAATTCCAGATGAAACAGTAGTCCATCACGACGTGATGCCAATCATGATGGCCCAGCTGTTGTTTCTGCTGCAAGTTTTTAGTAATTTCAATCAAGGTTTCGGAATTGAAATAGAGTCCAATTTTGACAAACCATATATGGATTTTGAGTGGAAAACATATTCTGAACTCAACAAAATCAATAAAATTGACATCTGAGGTCATTTGATCAAAATGACCCCTCAACCAAGCTTTAACCAAACTATAAAATTTTGCAACTTTTTGCAAAACGACTCAATTCAAACACGAAAACCTTGGGAAGTATACCAAGGGTCAAACTAGCCTATATTTACCATTTTGAAGCTGACGAAAGCGTTAGAATTCTGATCCGACACTCCGAATACCAAAACACCACTCAAGCTCCACTTTAGACCTTAAACTTAACTAGAAGCGATAAATTAGCATAAATTGCAAACGAAAACTCCAAAACACAAACTTAAGGTCAATCTTGACTTTGTTTGGCATTCCAGAGCTAACAAAACCGTCGTAATTTAATTTTGAACTTGTCTTGAAGGAAAGTTGACTTTGGTCAACGAGTACTTAAATTTAGGCTCTAAAACAGGCAATTTGAGATATTTCTCAATCTAGTCGCCAAGGATCCAAATTACCGGTTCCAATAAGTCATAAATGACTTGGGGCATCTACCAACATGTTTTATAATACAAAACGTTGTATATATATCATAAATGACCATAAGGGTCATTACAACATCCATTATTAAAAGGACTTTCTCCCTTAAAGTCAAGTAAAAGCAGGAAATAAATGGAAAGAGAATGTATCTAATGCCTCAAACAGCTGTGGATACTGCTTCCACATCTCAATCTCGATCTCCCAAGTAGCTTCCTTGGATAGACGGTGCCTCCACTGCACCTTCAACACTGGAATCTCCCTAGACCTCAACTTTCTCACGTCCGTAGCTAAAATTTTAACAGGTTCCTCAACAAAGGATAGATCCTCATCTAGTTGCACTGAATCTTACTGAATGACATGAGACTCATCGAAAATATACCGCAGCCACATAAAAATATGGAATACTGGATGAATAACCGAAAGCATAGGAGGTAAGGCCAACCTATAGGCAACATCACCAATTTTCTTCAAAATCTAATATGACCCAATATACCTGGGACTAAGATTGCCATGCTTACCGAATATCATCACACCTTGTTTATGAGATATCAGCAAAAACACTTTACTGCTAACTCCAAACTCTAAGGCACGAAGCCTACGATCAGCACAGCTCTTCTACCTACTCTGTGCTGCCCTCAACCTATCATGAATCAACAGAACCTGATCAAGCGAATTACGTAAAAAGTCTGTAGACTGGACTCTGGACTCAAACCCATCAAACCAACCAATAAGTGATTTACACCGCTAACCATAAAATGCCTCAAATAGTGCAATCTCAATGATGGAGTGATGACTATTATTGTAAGAAAATTCTACCAATGGTAGATGTTGACCCCAAGCACCAGTAAAGTCAATCACACTAGCCTTCAACATATCCTCTAGCACCTATATAGTCTGTTCGAATGACCGTCAGTCTACGGATGAAATACCGTGCTTAAGTGAACCTCGGTACCTAAGTCTTGCTGAATAGACCTCTAAAATCGCAAAGTGAACTGGGTGCCTTTGTACAAAATGATAGGGACTGGAACACCATGAAATCTAACCACCTCACAAATATAAATTTGAGCGAGACACTCAGCATTATAGGAGAAATGAGTAGATATGAAGTGTGTTGACTTGGTCAGCCTGTCAACAATAACCCAAATCGTATCAAAACCTCTGCTAGTCCGCGGTAACCCAAAAACAAAGTTCATGGTCACTATCTCCCACTTCCAAGACGGAATAGGGAGTCTTTGCATCAAAACAGCTAGTCTCCAATGCTCATACTTAACCTATTGACAGTTTAAACACTTAGAAACATACTCAACAATATCCCTCTTCATTCTCTTCCACCAATACAACTATCATAGATCACGGTACATCTTGGCTGCACCAGGATGAATTGAATACCTAGAGTTGTGAGCCTCATGCAAGATCAACTGTACTGAATCACCAATCTGAGGTACACAAATGCGACCATCAAACCAAAGTGCACCATCTGAATCAATAGAAGCCCTGTCGGCCTCTCTGGCTAATACCTGACCACGAAGAACAACCAACTGCTTATCCTCGAACTGACACTGTCAAATATAATCTATCAAGAAGATTTGGCCTCAACATATGCCAGAACACGCCTGGGGTCTGAAAGATCAAGTCTAACCAATTGATTAGCCACCGACTGAACTTCCATCACCGACGGCATCTTAGAAACTAACAAGCTACTAGGCTACCCATACTGATCGCCTTTCCAACTCAAGGCATCTGCCACTACGTTTGCCTTGCCCGGATGATAGAGAATAAAAATTTCATAGTATTTCAGTAGTTCAATCCGCCTTCACTGTCTGGAATTTTACTCCCTCTGACTGATAATGTATTAAAGACTGTGATGGTCAGTAAATATCTCACACTAGACCCCATACAGATAATGCCTCCAGATATTAGGCGCAAACACTACCGCCACTAACTCTAAGTCATGAGTGGGGTAGTTATGCTCGTGCACTTTCAGCTGCCTCGAAGCATATGTAATAACTCGACCCTTCTGCATTAACACACAACCAAAACCAACACCAAAAACATCACAATACATGAAAAAACCTTGACCCTCTACTAGCAAAGTCAAAACTGGCACTGAAGTCAACAAGTCCTTGAGTTTTGAAAAACTTATTTCACAATCTTCAGACCACTGAAAGGCTACATCCTTCCTGGTCTACTTGGTCAAAGGCGCTACAATCGGCGATAACCCTTCCACAAGTGCCGATAATATCCAGCCAAACCCATAAAACTGTGAATCTTCAAAATAGAAGTCCGTCTTGCCCAATCCCGTACCGCCTAATCTTTGCTGGGTTAACTTTAATCCCAGCTTTGGACACTATATATCCCAAAAATGTAATGGACTCTAACCAAAACTCACACTTTGAGAACTTAGCATAAAACTTGTGTTCTCTTAGTGTTTGCAAAATCAACCTCAAATGCTGCTCATGATCAGATTTGCTTCGCGAATAAACCAAGATTTCATCAATAAAAACAATCACGAACGAGTCTAGGTAGGGCTTAAGCTCCCTATGCATCAAATCCATAAAGGCTATAGGAGCATTAGTCAACCCAAAAGACATAACCAGAAACTCATAATGACCATAACGGGTCCTGAGAGCTGTCTTAGGAACATGCTCTATTTGGATCCGCAATTGATGGTAACAGACCTCAAATCATTTTTTGAGTTCACTGCTGCTCCCTGAAGATAATCAAACAAGTTATCAATTCTCGGCATAAGATATCTATTTTTCACAGTGACTTTATTCAGCTATCAATAATCAATACACATTCTCATTGTACCATCATTCTTTTTAACAAATAGAACTGGTGTACCCCAAGGTGACACACTGGAAAGAACAAAGCCTTTATTTAAAAGGTCCTGAAGCTAAACCTTCAATTCCCTTAACTCAGCAGGAGCCATACGGTACAGAGCAATAGAAATGGGCTTAGTTCCCTGGTCTAAGTTAATAGAAAAATCAATATCCCGCTTGGTGGTAGGCCTAGTAGGTAGATCAAAAATACATCCAAGAACTCAGAAATAATACTAACAGACTCAGGAGTAGGAGTGTCAGCATAAATATCACGAACATATGCCAAGTATGCCAAACACCCTCTTCCTACTAACCTCCTAGCCTGTAGGTAAGAAATAAAGTCTGTCGGTGCGCGGCTACTAGAACCCTGCCATATAATTGGCGATGAACCTGTTACTACTAAGGTGACGGCCTTGACATATCAATCCAGAATCGCACGATGAGGAGACAACCAATCCATACCCAGAATAATATCAAAGTCCACCATATCTAGCAATATTTTGTCAGCCCATGTGTTTAATCCACCAACAAAAATTAAACATGATCGGATCATCTGATCCACTACTAAAGAATCCCCTATCGCATTAGCAACACGCATAGATATAGACATCACATCACTAGGAAACCCTAAACTGGGTGCAAAATAAGATGACATTATGAACAAGTAGACCCAGATTCAAATAATGCTGAAGCACGTATAGAACACACAGAAATTAAACCTATAATCACAACATCCAAGGCCATGACTTTAGGTCGAGCAGGAAAAGCATCTAACTAGTGACCACCACCCTGACAACCACCACCCCTACTATGTTGGCCACCACTCTATAACCACCTTGTGCCCCACATCTAGCCGGCAGAGGCACTGATTTCAATAGCAGAGTAGCACCCTTCTATGGACAAGCTCTAGCATAATGGCCCACAAAACCACACTCATAACACGACCCAGATGGCTCACTCTATCGAGCTCCTCTACCAGAACCCATTTGACTACCTTGATGTGAAGAACCAACTCAACATGAATATTGTGCTAGAGATAGAGATGAAACTTGTAATGACACCTGAAACAACTTACTAGACTGACTCTGTAACTAATAAAACTGGCAATGACCCCCAGAACAGGACCCACTATAACCTCTCTGAAACCTTGGCCTCTTTTTGTTGCACCAACACAACTCACGATAGAGGGCCTCTATCAAATTTTATTGATCAACCACTACCTAAAGAGGACAACCATCTGAAACCAATAATGCTACAACCTCGCGGAGCCTATCTCTTAACTTATAAGCGAATCGGCACTCTCTCCACCTATGTAGGCATAAACTCAACCCCATAAATTGAAAACTGGTGAAATTTAGCCTCCTAATATGCAACAGACATAGATCCCTATTTAAGCTTTCTGAACTCTTCCCTCAGGCGCTCTCTCTTAGCCCTCGATACAAATTTCTTTATGAACACTTCATAAAATTCAGCCCAAGTCGGCTGTTATGAACCTATGGGTCTGAAAACTATAAATTCTCTCCACCACTGCTTGGCCGCACCATGCATCTGGTAGGTGGTAAAGGTTACACCATGGGTCTTAGCACACCCATAATAGTTAATCATTCTTTCCACTCCACTATAAACTTGTGGGCATCCTCCCCTAGTACTCTAGTGAATCTAGGGGATCCAACCTCAAGAATTTGGTTAGGAGCTTCTACTTTGAGTCTATAATCACTGGTTGTTGCTCAACAACAGGAGCAATGGTTGTCACTGGTATAACCTAAACTAGTGTAGAAGTCACTGCTGGGACAACTGGTGGTACAGGCTGCACTATTGGAACTGCAGCTTTAGGCTGAGAAACTGGAATCATTAGTTGTGTTCTGTTTGTAGGAGGACGTCCAAAAAGAGCTGAGTAGCTACCATAGTACGCTATGAATATAGGGAGACAGAGCTGTAGTAGGTGCTGAAATAGGTGCTACTATTGGTGCTGCTGCTAGTGCTCCAACAGGTGTTGCAAGCACTGGTGGAACCTTAAAAGTAGTGTCT
>JBDJHY010245663.1:0-10759 GCA_039654485.1 Withania somnifera
TTGACTGGATCTTCCTTTTCGTAGCTAGTTATCTAGGATACTTGTCTTTATCCTATTATCTAGTCTATCTGTTGCTCTACTTATTTGGATTCTGTGACTTGTATTCTTTATATGTCTATTTACTGCTTTTTTTATTACATGAGCTCGGTCGACCGTTGGTGCCTATTGTGTACTGGTTACTTTAGTACTCATACTACACTTCAACATCTTTTTGGTGTAGACCTAAGTATGAGTGGTCCACACTAATCTCGAATTTTTTGCTGAGATTTTATTGTTGAGGTAGATGATATTTTCTGACTTCTAGAGCTTAACTTTTACCTTTTATTATGTTTCTTCCTCTTATTTGCATTTTGAGACAAATACTGTATTTTTTGTTTCAAACTTGTACTCTTATTAGTGTCTTATGATTTCATATCAGGTTTTGGTGATGTTATTGACTTGATTTAGACTTTCTCTTATCCCTCTCCCTTATCTATGTATTATATTCCACTTTTAGTTCTATATTCATGCTTTGTGTACTTGTTGGATAGTTCTCATATGGTGGGACGTAGATGCCCTTATGACCTCAGAAATTAGGTTATGAAAAATTGTTTTCAAATCTTTAGGTTCATTAGTATCCTCAGTACATGAGCCAGTTTCTAGTAGAGTCTTGCGAAGCGGGTGCGGACACATCCGTATCCTATCTTCGGGAGGCTATAAGGACATCTTTAGGATTTTTTTTTCTTTTCACTTGTATGTCAAGCATGCATCGTAGTTATTTTCTTGAAATCTTATTTGTTCTTATTCACCCTTCTGCAGATGGCACGTACATAATCATTGATTATAATAGGAGATGATGTACTTGTTGTCCCATCAGTTAGGGCAACAACTACGAGTCAAACTTATGGTAAGGGCCGAGGTAGAGGGCGTGCTAGAGTAGCGACTCCAAGTAGAGCTACTTTACCTATCACTACTTTGGATGTTGAGCCTAAGACTGTACCGGTTCAGCAACCACCAATGTCGCAGAGACCAACTCTATTTTCTCCTATTTAAGCTTCAGTTCCAGTTATGTTTTCGAAGATGAGGAGCTTTCTGTTACAATTGTTGGGTATGTCGGATCAGTCGATAGGTACAAATTTTAGTCTCAGGTTCTTTTAGTCCAGGAGTTCCACCGGCACCGAGCTCCTTCGATTTGGGTGTTTTGCCGACTATTTCAACATTCTCTATCCAGGTGCCTCTAGCACAAATTTATCCTCCTTCATCACATATAGTGCCTGCACCTTTCGTTACTATGAATTTGTTTTTATATCTTCTAATGTATGACTCATATCATAAGGCATTGGTTCGATTTTTGAGGTTGGGTCTTCCAAGATTCACTGGTACTCCGGGATAGGATCCGAGAGATTTCATTGATAAATGTCAGAGAGGTTGCATAACCTCAGCCTGTTAGAGGCCCATGGTGTTGACTTTATAGAGTATCAGATGGGTGGCCTTCTAAGTAGTGGTGAAGGTTTTATTGTTCAACTAGATCAGTTGATCCGACTCCTATCTCTAGAAGTTCTTTTTGTGATGCATTCTTAAAGAGGTATATTCCTTGTGCTTAGCAGGGTTATAGGAGAGTGGAGTTTCTTAGACTTGAGTAGGGTTCTTTGTCAGTTACTAAGTATGAGGTGGATTTTTATAAATTATCTGCTTATGGGCCCAGTTATATAGCTTCTGAGACCAAGAGGGTCTTTCATTTTGTGCGTGGGTTGGATACTGAGATTCGTAAGACTGCTGAGGTGTTAGTTGCCACTGGATCATCTTTTCAATCTATACTTGAGAAGGATTGTACTATGGAGAATCTCATTCATAGTGAGAGAGTTAGAGAGGAGAAGAAACCCCGTTACTAGGGTCGCTTCAGTGGTTTTAGGCGTGGTGGTAGGGGTTATGGTTCATGGAATAGGACCTCATCTCAACATCAATAGTAGAGATAGTCTGGTCATCATGTTCACGTGTCATTATAAACTTTTAGCAGTAGTTCTCAGGGTTTTGAGAGCCAGTCATTGGGTCAACAATCGAAGGGTGTTACCTCAAGTTCTTTAGGCCGTTGTAGCTATTTTGGTTCAACCGGTTGTTCTCATCCTATTCATCTTTTTGGGCCTTGCTATAAGTTTGGTGAAATGGTCCATATAGATAATGATTATCCTCAACATGGTATTATTTAAATTGTGGTTCTACCTCCTATTGCTCTAGTTCTAATTCAAGCACAACCAATATTTCTATGCTACTCCAGGTAGACCCAAGGTAGAGGCCTCTGATGTTGTTTTTACAAGTAATATCTCTATGTTTATCAAATCGCTTCTACTTTATTTGATTCAGGATCTACTCTCTCCTACGTGTCATTATAATATACTCCATGTTTGAGTATGGCTAGTGAGTCGTTGCTTGCGACGTTATCCGTATCCACCCTAATAAGTGATTCTTTAGTAGTAGGTCATGTTTTGAGACCCTGTTATATGATTATTAGGGATTTTGAGACTCGAACTGATTTAATATTTCTCGATGTGGTTGATTTTAATTTTCGATGTGGTTGATTTTGATAAGATGGTTCGATGTGCATGTGTATTAGTTATAGGCAGCTTAATGGTGATACCATGAAGAACAAGTATCCTATGCCTCGCATCAATGATTTATTTGACCAGCTTCGGGTTTCAACTATCTTTTCTAAGTTTTATTTGAGATCAGGTTTCCATCAGTTGAGGATCAATATTGAGAATATCCAAAAGATAGTATTTAGGATGTGATATGGTCATTATGATTTCCTTGTGATGTCCTTTAAGTTGACTAATGAATTTGCAACTTTCATGGATATGATGAAAATTGTGTTCAAACCCTATCTTGATTCCTTCATTATTGTGTTCATCAATGAGGTTTGTGGTTTATTGTGATGTTTCTAGTATGGGTCTTGGTTGTGTTCTACTACAACATGGTCATGTTATTGCTTATGCTTCTAGACAACTTAAGGTTCATGAGCACAATTTCCCCACCCATGATTCGGAGTTGCCGATAGTAGTCTTCGTTCTTATAATTTAGTGCCACTACTTGTATGGAATCCATTACGATATTTTAACCTATTACCATAGTCTTTAGTACATTATAAGTTAGAGGGAGATTAATGATTGCCAGAGGAGATGGATTGAGTTGCTGAAGAACTATGATAATTTTTTCTTGTATCATCCGGACAAGGCAAATATGGTAGCAGATGCCTTGAATCGTAAGTCAATGAGTATGGGCAGCTTAGCTACTTTATCTGTTTCTGAAAGACTGTTATCATTAGACATCCAGTCATTGTCTAACCTATTGGTCAAACTCAAACTTAGATATTCAGGCTATTTTATTAATAGTGTTAAGGATCGTCCTACATCGATTGATCAGATTTAGGAAAGTCAATTTAAGGACCCATACTTGGTTTACATTCGTGATTAGGTGTTGCGGGGTAAGCCCTACAGATCTACATTGGATTCGAATGGTGTTTTGAGGTTAAAGGGTCAGATTTATGTTCGGCAGGTTGATGATTTGATTCAGTTGATCCTCTATAAGTCCCACAGTTCCCATTATTCCATCCATCCAGATATGGCTAAGATGTATAGAGATTTGAGATAGAATTACTGGTAGAGTGGTATGAAGATGGATACTATTCAGTTTGTTTCTTGGTGCTTGAATTGTTATTAGGTTAAGTTTGAGAACTAAGGATATGGTGTGTGATGTAGCAGCTTCCCATTCCCAAGTGAAAGTGGGAACGAATCACTATAGATTTTATTTTAGGCTTGCCTCAGACTCCTCGTATCTATGATTAAATTTGGGTTATTGTTGAAAGATTGACTAAGTTCGTGCATTTCATCCCTGTTCATACTGCTTATAAAGTAGACAAATTATACTTTCTTTATCTTCATTAGGTCTTCATACTTCATGGTATTTCGGTCTATCATCTCTGATCGTGATACTCAGTTTACATCTCAGTTTTGGAAAGCATTCATTATGGTATAGGTACCAAGGTTTATCTTAGCGCAGCATTCCATCCCCAGACAGATGGTTAGTCAAAGAGGACCATTTATATCTTGGAGGACATGTTATGGGCTTGTGTTTTTTATTTTAGTGGTTCTTGGGAACAACATTTGGCATTGACAGAGTTTGCGTATAATAACAGTTACCACTCCAGTATTCAGATGGCTTCTTTTGAGGCTTTTTATGGTAGACAATGTCATTTTCCTATTTGTTGGTTCGATGGGTTTGAGTATAGATTACAGAGTACATATCTGCTTCGCGATGCTTTAGACAGGGTTCGTTTGATCAGGGATAGACTTTGGGAAGCCCAAAGTAGATAAAAAAGTTATTCAAACCACCATCATTGTGCCTTGGAGTTCAGTGTTGGTGCTCGAGTTTCTTATGAGTGTCACCCATGAAGAGCATGATGAGGTTCGGAAAGAGGGGCAAGCTCAACCCCCAGTATATTGACCCTTTTGAGATACATGATCAGATTGGTAGTGTTTCTTATGAGTTAGCTTGTACTTCTATATTTTCAACTGTGCATCCAGTTTTCTATGTTTTGATGTTGCGGTGGCATACCCCTGATGAGTCACATGTGCTCCATTATGATTTTTCAGGTCAATGAGGGATTATTAGTTATTGAGGAGCTTGTTTTGGTTTTGGATAGAGAGATAAGGAAATTGAGATCTTGGGAGATTCCCATGGTTAAGGTTCAGTGGAGGAATAATCCCATGGAGGAGGCTACTTGGGAGATTGAGAGTGAGTTGAGGTCTCTGTATCCGTATTTGTTTGATACTTCAGGTACTTCCTTATTTTGATTTTGGGGATGAACGTCCTTTTTAGTAGTAGATGTTGTAATGACCGTTATGGTCATTCCCGTATTTTCATATTTTTTTGCATACTAGAGCTTTCCTGTAGCGGCCCTAATCCATTTGAGACTTATCAAAACTAGTGGTTCGGTTCCTGGGTGGTTTATTCGGTCATTATGTCTGCATCCTTGTTGTAGAGCCATACTATTGATATCATTGACTTTGTTCAACATTTTATGAAAACGAACTTGAAATTGAATTTCAACAGTTTTCTTGGTTCCAAAACATGGATTTTGGTGTAGATGGACTATTGGTTCGGGTACAGAGACTTTGGATTTAGTTTTATGTGATCTTTTGAGTTTTCTTTTTCTTATTAGAGTTTATATGTGTAGATTGGGTGGTTATTTTAGTGATAAAAAATTCAGATTGAAAATACGTCTGTGCCATCAGCTTTGAAATGTCGATTTTGGGATCGATGAGCTGTTCATTATGGTTTTGGGCGAACCAATCTCATTTTGAGTTGTTGGTTCGAAAGTTGGTTTATTTTGAGAAATGTTAACTTTGGTCAATATTTTATCAAAACGACCTCGGGTTGAAATTTTTTCTATGCCGTTGATTCTGGAATATCGTTTCCATATAGGTAGAATATTTGGTTTTGTGTTCATTGGTTTCGAGTGCTTCCTAAGTAGGGTTTTGGGTATTATTCTTGCTGGTTTTTAGTTGTTGCAACTACTTTTGGTGCAGATCTCATATACCTTTCACATTCCGGGACCTTGATGCTTTCACGGTGAACCTAGATGGGTAGGGTCCGCATTCGCAGCCAGTCCACCAATTTTGCGGAGAGGTACCTGGTCCGTCCTCCTCTTTTTTCTTTTTCGCACCCACCCTACCGCATTTGCGGTGGGTCTGTAATGTTCCTAACCACATTTGCACAGTATTCACCTAGTAGTATATAAACCCCAAAACCCAACTTTCACCCATTTTATCATCTTTTCACTTTTGAAGCTCTAAAATGACCATTTTCAATCCTTGGGGTTTTGCTTGCGATAGTGGGTGACATTGCAAACAATATTTCATTGATTCTTAGTAAGTTTTCACTCAAATTTTTGCAAATTCCATCCAAAATTTTCCAAATTCTTAAATATGTTCTTTTATTTTATTTTATTGATTCTAACTTATTTCTTGCTCTTCTTATCTTTAATCTTTGGGTATGAGTTCCCTACGATGCCGAAAATATCTTGATACCTTTTTTATGGAGTTTTGGGCTCGCAGGGCCATAGGCCTATTTTTGCCTATATTTTTGACCCCGACTATAAATCATTACTTTATGGGTATTGTTTGACTCATATTGAAGTGTATATTATTATTTTTCTAGTTCATTATTGTTCAAGATTGTTCATGCATTTTTGGAGTTATTGGAGTTGTCTGAGATATTTTACTTAGTATTTGCGAGTTTATCTTCAGACATCAGGTAGGTTATAGCTTAACTATCTTAGACTTGGGTTATATGAGAATAATTGTAGTAATTAGTTATCATTAGATTGGGTTTTCTAGGTTGGTACCCATGACCCTGTCCGCTTCTTTGTTATGTATTGGTGTCGCATTTGCAATTATAGTTACCTTGTGACCCTGAGTGGTCTTGATTGAATCTGGAACATAGATGGAGGGATCATTGGGGATGTTCATGAGTCCTGGGTATCGACTAACTTGTTCTAAATGTTGTAGTATTCGCGTCTGTGCAGGGCTGGAAAAAACCTATTGAGATGTCGTTGTGATTAAGCATATCAACATTACTAAACTTGTTTTAAGCATTGGTTTCTATTGTATTATGGCCAAGAGCCCAACATCAGTAGTTTATAAACCTTGCATGGTTTTGTGCAGCCCTTTTTTAGCATTATGATATTCAAATTAGTATTTTTGAGATGTTTTACCAATTTTGATGATAAAAAATATAAGTAAAGAGTTAATCACAGTTTTCAGTTATTACTAGACTTGGTTACGGTCAAGATCTAGATGTTGATTTCATTTTGGATTTAGTTCGGTTATGGCTGGGCACAATCCTTGTTACTTGATTTTGATATAGACCTGATAAAGGTCCGAATATAATTTATATTTATATGAGTTCCGTTTACTTCATGAGTTGGGTTGCATGCAGTTGTGGCCTCCATGGACCTTGAGATACGGGCTTGTGAGAGACTGTAGGAGGGGTATACGGGGGAATAGAGGTATACTGATTGCAGCCTTCCATAGGTCCTACCATGTCGGGCTAGTGGATTCGGAGTAGGAGCGTATTGATTTAATTTGATGTCATACTAATTCAATAATTATGCACATTATACTCTTAAGTGTTATTTTCTATTTGTAATCTACGACTGGATGGGGTTCCAGAGCGTTTGCATTAATATCTGGCTATTTCTTTACTTACTTTGCTTAGTATACTATTATTATCTGGTTATATATTCTATTGTATCTCTTTTCATGTTCCTTTGTTGTTACACTTGTGGTCGTTAATATTTCTTCCCGTTCCTGTTATTTTAGGTTACTGGTATACACCATTTTAGTTATCGATTTGTATTTCTTATTAGCTGAGCATGGATTCAGGTACGTTATTTCCTTTGGTTTCCCGGATCTTCCTTTCCGTATCTAGTTATCTTGGACATTTACTTGTCTTTATCATGTTTTCTAGTCTCTTTGTTGCTCTACTTGTTTGGCTTCCATGACTTATATTATTTGTCTGTCTATTTATTGCTTTTATTTATTGTATAAGCTCAGTCGTCAAATGATTCCTACTGAATACCCATTGT
Organism: Withania somnifera; assembly: GCA_039654485.1. Classification (NCBI taxonomy): domain Eukaryota; kingdom Viridiplantae; phylum Streptophyta; class Magnoliopsida; order Solanales; family Solanaceae; genus Withania; species Withania somnifera. The sequence goes on from JBDJHY010245663.1 coordinate 7,622, forward strand.
TTTGATACTCATACTACACTTCTGCATCTTTTTGGTGCATACCTGAGTAGGAGTGGTCTACGCTGATGCCAGATTTCATGTTGAGATTCTTTTGCTGAGGTAGATGATGGTTTCTAGTGTCCAGAACATATCTTTTACCTCTTCTTATGTTTCCTTTATGTTATTTGCATTTTAAAATAAGCATTGTATCTTCTATTACAATTTTGTACTCTTATTGGTGGCTCATGTATCAAATATTAGGTTTTGGGGATGTTATTGATTTGATTTAGACTTCCACTTATCCCTGTCCCTTATTTATCTATTATCTTCCACTTTTAGTTCTACATTCATGCTTTGTAGGCTTGTTGAGTGCTTCTCCTACGTTGGGATGTGGGTGCCCTAATGACTTGAGAAATTGGCTCGTGACAAATGAAGTGCAGATGTTGATGCTGAATACTGGTCATCCATCTGGTACCTGCATCATGTCTACATCCTATAAAGGATGTAAAACAAATAGGGTTAGACAAAATACACGTACTAATAGACATCATCAATCGATAAGGGTTAGTCCAAATTAATATAAAATAGGATCAACAAGATAATCATGACATCTTAAAACAGTATAACATTTAATGTATGATGTTAAGATTTTTATATGGTTTCAAGAATTTCCATTATGCTTGACTCTTGTGATTGTGAGTCTAAATTCTACAAATTCATGATTTTATGTGAAATTCTCCATTTTTTATATAAAAAAACTTTTAAGCTTTCCCACTTGACTAGTATGACAAGAACTAAGATATGAAAAGATCATGAACTTGCAATAAAAAGTAAATTTATAAAATTGTAATTTTTACAAAAATGATATAAACCTTACGACTTTGCAAGTAAAACATATAACAATTTATTTTATTTTAGGCGGACTATATAGTACTGAGTGGATGGGGGAACCATGTCTTTCGCAAGCAGAGGTTGTCACCCTGATCCAAAACTACATTTGTCAACATAGGACATGAGTCCAAGATGTTATTTGATCAATCATAATTAAAACTTTATGTACCCTCTTGTCACAATCCAAAATAAGGTCGCGATGACACCTGTCCTAACCATATGGATAAGTATATCTAAAAAGGGTAAATATGGAAAATAATGAGTCAATGAGAATAAAAGAAGGAATAAAATAAGAATCCAACTAGTAAACCTCCAAAAATCTAGAGTCATATTGTACAATCCACTAATGAGATAAATATAAATCTGATACATCAAAAGGTCTCAAATGTCTCCGGTCCTTGATAGAACAGAAATAAGGACATAGATAGGGAAAGTCCATGGTGCATGCTAGACTATAAGAAGCTATCTCTAGACTGCGATCTAAGGTAGGAAAAATCAAAATACTCCAAGCTCAGAACCTATAAAAGTCTAGAAAAGAAACGAAGTGAGTACCAAAGTAAAACAATAGCTGCTCAACAAGTATCCTTGACTGGGTTTAAAATAAATTGATGACAAGCACAACTACTCAGACAACCCAATCACAATCCTCCTATGACACCGAGCTATAAAGAATATCATAATCTAGTGGTTTATAAAGATAGATACAAGGCACAAGGGATAACAACAATAAATCTAACTACTCAACAAAAACCAACAGTGAAAATCTAAAATCAGCTAATGAAGTATCAACACAAAGTCCCATGGACTATCATTACAATAAAGGGCCAATATTTCCTCATCAGGCATCTAAACAGATAAGTATCAAAATTAGTAAGATAATTGAAATTAAAATAATTACAATTACCAAAACCTTTCCCTCAATCTATTCCAAGTGTAGGGCTCCCCTCTCGAGTCAACTTACAACTCGTGGGGAACATCCCACTAGTTGTACCATAGCCTCACAGATGGAGTCTGTCATCACTCATATCAGTCCCCAATACATGAGTCTATCCTCAATAGGAAGGATACATACGATGTTGTCGAGAAAGTAAATTGTGGACTTGATTCTAAGATAAATAGGTTGAACTAAAAAGAAACACTACTCAGGTCTAACATCCATATTTTTCCTAACACACAAGTACATCCACAACAAGAAGGGTACATCCAACGCTGTCAGAAATATACTTGTAGGATAGATTCTAAAATATCTAGACCAAATCTAATACCTAACTCATAAACATTACATATCATTTCGTAAACCAATGTATAACCATTATGTAAAACTAGTCCATACCATTCTTTATCACTTTACTCAATCCCCAACACACAAGTCCACCTGCGATAGAAAGGGTACATCTGACACTGCCTAGAATTGGACTTGAGGGGAGGATCCTAAATGGGTAGGCCAAGGTAAAACACACCATCCTGTGAACGAACCCATTATTGTCAAACATCTATTACTGGTCTATTCAAGTTCAGGTTTACCTTCTCATGTTAATACATGACTAATGAAAAAATCACATTCGTTAAGCCATTAACTTGGGAAGAATCCCTTTATACCCCTATTATTTTTCGACACACAAGTCTATCCAGAATAGGTGATGCTGCTGAGAAATAGACTCATAAGGTGGGCTATGAAAGAATAGACTAGGTAAATAACAACCATAACTATGTATTTGTATTTCTTGTCTCATCTCAATCACAATCAATTATGGCCTTTTTCATTCATTTATATTAACCAGGATGCATTTCGTCGTTATAGGGTCACACATCCAATAATAACAAAGAGATGATACAATATAATAATAGGCTATGCTATGAAAGGCTACATCAAATACCCGTACAACATATATCCGTACAACCCTCAACCCTTGCTTTCATATCATCAAAAGCTTTATATCAAAACAATGTCAGAACGAACCTTGTCCTTTGATCCCATATTTAATAATGCCCGAACTCTTTCTTCTATATCGAGGATCATTAAAATAAGCAAGAATGCTATTTCGATGGAACTCGTTGTTCAAATAACTATTTAGAGTTCCTAGAGCTCCTTATAAGGCTTGTTAGAAAACCCATTGTCAGACTTGAATACTCAGTTGATTTACCCCTTATTACTATTACAATCAACATTTCAGAATAGTTAAAATTTTTAATCTCTTCATCATTTAGAAAATCTAAGAATGAATCATTGATAATGCGCCAGATCATTGATACACAAAATATCCAAAT
>JBDJHY010245684.1:0-10758 GCA_039654485.1 Withania somnifera
TGTTTTGCATGGTATTTAATTTATACTTAAACATATTTTGGTGGTTCTACCAACTCAAGTATTATTATAATAACCTAAAGCAAGTCATGCATGCATTAATTAAATTATAAATTATAGACTTGTAAAAATTCTATTAGAGATGCTATAATTATAGAAATGTATACTTGATTCGGAAAGAAAATTGACTATCTTTTAATAAAATTTAAGCGAGTCTCAGTTGATTAGAGATTTATATTAGTGACGTATTGTAAAATATGAGTATCAAATAATAGAAAGCAAGGAAGATTTTCTTATTTCTTTCACCTGTAGTGTTAGTGTGTTTCACAAAGGTAAAGTATACCTTTTTATGAGATGTACAAATCCCCGTTTAGTTACAAGCATTAGGAGATGTATTAATTAAATACATGTATCCTTATGAGTTCATTGAACGAAACATCCACAATTTGGATGAATTTATAGCAGATTTATTTTATTTTAAGAAGGTCATATTAATCAAATTGCACCCCTTATTAGTTTTTTTTAATTGGGTATTTGGACATGTAATATGAAGTTTATAATTTGAATTCATGAGATGACATCAATATTTGCACATATGAATTCATCTCATAATTTTATATCATGATAATAAATATCAAATTCTCTAAAAAATGTGATTTGAAATTTCATATCATGATTTGAGATAAAATTTAAATACAAAAATTAACTCACATGTTTATATTTTGTAAAAATTTTCATCATTATTATTGTTATCAACCCTTAAAATATTTATATCTTATATAACTATTACCCTTATCAAAATAAATTTTTTATGTATTTCAAATTACGAATTCCATAATTTTATTGAATAAGTTTCTGAGAAGGAGATACAAGAAGGCTTATGGGCTATTGGGAATGATAGATCCCCTGGAGTTGATGGATATAGTGTTGTTTTGTCAAGAAAGCATGGATGGTTGTTAAGCAGGATATTATACAAGCAATTAATGAGTTCTTTTACTCTGAAAATTATATAGATATACCAACTGTGCAACTATTACTTTGGTGCCTAAGACACAAAATTCAATTATAATTAAAGAATTCAGACCAATTGCATATTAGATCGTGGTGTATAAGATTACTTGTAAGCTTCTAGCCAAAAGATTACAAGGAGTGGTATCAACAATCATTGTGATGCACAAGCTAGCTTCATACCAGGAAGAGAGATTGTTGAGCTTATGTGCTATCAGAGACTTGTAATGACCCTGAAGGTCATTTTAATTTTTCTCATAAATCTATCATTTTATCCTTTTCATTAGTTGCTCCAATCATATTTGATCCATCAATGTGAATAGTTTTGAAGTCAGAGCAAAAAATTACAAGTTTTGAGAAATTTTCAATTTGAAAGTTTTAAGTAGAAATAGTTGGCTTTAGTCAGCATTTGGAGTTTCGAGCCTCAGAATGGAATTTTGTTAGTTCTATCAGTTGTGAATTGTAAACTTTGGTTTAGGAAGACCTTCGTTTTAGTTTTAGGCTTTCTGTGGTGATTTTAGCCCGTTAGACGAGATAAAATTGAGTTTTGAGGCTAGAATTTGACCTTGGTCAATATTTGATGATCGAACGCTCGTATTCACATTTTATTGATTGCATTGGATTCAGGAGGTCAATTTGGTCTAAAAATATTCAAAATATTTTTTGAAAGTTCAGAGTCCGTTTTGGTCTTTTAGACCAAGTTTTTATTTTTACAGACTATAACTGGTATCGGATTAAGGAGACCTCATATTCATATTTTGATGGTTTCATTGAGTTTGGAATATCAAATTTAGTAGGGTAGAATATATATTTTGTGTGCACGGGGTTACGAAAGAATCCCAAGGGTTCATTTGGAGGAATTGACTTAAATGTATTTTGATGTCATGAACAGTACCTAGTGTAGCTACACAGTACTCATTGCGTTTGTGAAGGTACAAAAATTCCTTCATCATGATCGAGTGATCTGCATCTTCATCATGATCGCGTGATCTGCACGTCATGATCACGTGGCATTGAAAAAATCTTCATCGCATTACGTGGCTCACTGATGCAATCACGTAGAGTCACGTATTTCAGTGTACCAATGATTAAAATTACTGAATATGTCTTATTTCCCTAATTTTTATTTTCGAACCTTAAGAGTTCATATGTTGGGTATTTTCAATATTTTGAGGCAAAACACTTTGATAATCTTTTTAATGATCGATTCTTCATTATCTATTGATTATTTCATGATTTTAACATCAAAATCATTGATTTCAAAGTGTAAAATTTGAAAAATTCTTAGAATAACCTTGATTTGGTATTTTTGAGTGTTGAAGGTCAATTTATCCTCCGTTTTAACAAATTTTCCTGTTTTATATCCTTAGAATATATGTAACATGATTTATGAATAAAATTTTAGATTTATCCTAACGCCTTGGTTTTGACTTTTTTGGGAGCGATTTTGGACCCGATTTTAAAAATAATAATATGGATGTCATTGTTCATATTTTCTCATGTTTAGTTCACATATGAGTAGATTTTGCGGATTCAGAGGCTTGGAGTAAGTAAAAGGCTCATATTTGATTTAATTTCTTTGTTTTAAGGTAAGTGGATGTTCTTGACTCTTCTACAAAGTGTCTTAGGTACTTATGTGCTAATTTCTTATATTGGGAGCGATGTGAAATATTTGGGGAAGAGTAATCACCTGGATATTAGAGTCAAGCATGCAGAGTTGAAGTAAAAAAAATAAAAAATGGTGATAAAGATTCAATTTATTTATCCTCTATTGAGTTAAGATATTATGTAGCATTTATGATACCTAGATAGGGTTATATCCACTTGTTTGATATTTTATTAAATGTTGTGCCGGTGTGCAGGGTTTTATTTCTATGAGTTGATATATTAGATGGTTTGCCCGTGAGGGGCTTGTTGACTAATTTATTTTGGATATGTCATATTCTTTACACTTGTGATATTATAATTGTTGTTGGAGTCTGGATTTGATAATTGTAATATTGGTGATGTAAAAGAAGGGGTTAAGGTCCATCTAGCATTTCTAAGATATGAGAATATTGATGATATAAAGGAAGGGACGACATTCGTTCCGACATTGATGTAAAATGAGGCTATTTATGATATATAGATAAGGGCCAAGGTTTATTCTAGAATTACTGTAATGTGCACAAGTATTGATCGGGTACCGCACCTATATGGGTATTTGATTTAGCCTTTGCATGGCATAGCCGCTTATTGATATTATATTGCTTCTTTATTATTATTGAATTTATGATCTTTGATAAGGAAATGACTCTTGGTTACGATAGAAATGCAGAAATGCCATAGTTTATTATGATTGAGATGGGATAGAAAATACGATATGATCGTTGTTAACCTAGTTTATTCCTTGAGAACCCATCTTATGAGTCCACTCTTTGGTGTCCAGGATGTAACCTTCTTATCGCGAGTGGACTTATGTGTTACATATTGATTGGAGTGTAAACTACTCCTTACACAAGTTAATGGCATAATGATCAGGATTTCCCATAAGTTGTGGTTAACTCGAGAAAAGAGACTTGCACTTGAATAGACTAGTGATGATCATATATTAGTGATAGATACTCAATGAGAATGGTTTGATTCATGAGAAGATCCTTTTACCTTGACTAATCCAATTAGAATCCTTCCCACAAGTTTTTTTCTCTATATCTAGGATGTACCATTTTTATTGAGGGTGAACGTGTGTGTTGGAGATTGATTCAGAGCTAAAGGATGGTATGGACATGTTATACATAATGATTACGAATTAGTTTTGTGAGATATATTATGTACTGGTTATGAGTTACTTACTAATGTTGATCTAGACATTTTTAAAATCTATCCTACAAGTCCATTTCTCAGTATCCAGGATGTTCCCTTTTTACTGTAGGTGGACTTGTGTGTTAGGGACTGATATAGAATTTTGAATTGAGTTGTATCCCTTTTTACTTGATCTATTTCCTTTAGAATCCAATTTACGAGTCTATTTCTCGGTATCCAGGATGTACCCTTCTTATTGTGGGTGGACTTGTGTTGTGGACCAAATGGATGATGATGGACTCCCTCTATGAGTTTATGGTACTCCTAGTGGGATTTCCCCATGGTTTGTAAGTTGACTTGAGATAGGAGGCCTATACTTAGAATTGGTCGAGGGCATGATCTTGGTACTTAAGGTGGATTTGGATTCAGTTATTTTACATGTTTTAGTACTTACCTATCGAGATTCTTGTTGAGACACAGTTAGTACTCTGATGAGATGAGTTTTTATGTGGCATTATGTTAATACTTCGTTAGTTGATTATAGTTATTACTATTGGTTTCTTTTGAGTAGTTGATTTTATTGTTGTTATCCCCTATCCCTTGTTCCCGTCTTTATAAACTGTTGGATTATGTTGTTGTTGTAGCCCAGTGTTTTGGAAGGATTATGGTTGGTGCGTTAGGGTAGTGGTGCTCGTTACTGATTTGTTTTAGAGACATTGAGGGATACTTGTTGAGTGCCCCGTTGTTTTATTTTTGTACTCACTCCCTTGCTTTCTTGTACTTTTGTAGGTTCTGAGCATAGTACTGCCTAATTTGCTCTTTTTTGGATCAGAGTTTGAGGCTAACTTTTGATAGTGACTTGAGGTTAATGCTTTCTCATAACAAGTTGATATCAGAGCACTAGGTTCATAGGCCTAATAGTGTACAAGCTAAAGTTTTAGAGAGTCTCATGGATTGATGCGGAGGCATCCATTATTTTATCTTTGAAAGGATACGGAACTTTTAGGAAATATTCCTTCATTCTTTTATTCTTATCTTGCGTTATTTGTCTATTTGGGTATCGAGACATGGTTTGTTCTGTGATAGATGGTGAGTAACATATCGATGTCTAAATATGGGTCCATTCTTTCTCAAGTTGAGGAAACACTAGCTAAAGTTTGGGGATGATCTAGAGGACATGACCATGGTAGAGCTTGAGGTGCCATACCAGAAATAGGATAGGACAAAGAGGCCTACCCTAAGAAAGAGATTCATATTGCCAAGAGGAAGGTACCCTCAGAGGTTACTGCTATACCGCTCCTTCAGGATGCTTTATTGCGACTGTTAGGTGTATTGAAGAGTTTCACTCAGAGTGGTGGTTAGCTGGCACGCAGCAGGATTCACAGATTAGGATGGGGTCAAAAATAAAAGTAGCATCAGATTTTGATAGGTAAACAACCATTGGTTCATAGGGATGACACAATACTGATACCAGGTGTTGGAGCCCCAGATGTGATTGGGACAGCATTGTTAGATGACGAGTAGCATCACTATGAGAAGTTTATAAGATAGATCCACCTCAATTTCATAGTAGAAAAATTGATGAGTCATATGAGTTATTATTTACTTGTTCTAAGATACTTGAGAATATTAGGTTGGAAGACTCACACGGGGTCCTTTATACTACTTTGCAATTATGTGGGCCAGCACGTCAGTGGTGGCATTCTTAATTGGGTGATAGACTAACTTGATATCTTTCAATTGGTTGGGAGGATTTTACACAGACCTTTTATGATAGATATGACACTTGGAGCATGAAGGAGGAGATCATATTGAGGTTCGAGAAGTTAAAATAGGGGGTATTATAGTAGATGAGTATAAGACTCATTTTTATGGTTTATCTCAAAATGCCAAATCGCTTCTTATAGATTTGGGTGAAAGAGCTCATGGGTTTTGTGCGAGGATTAACTTATAAACTTTATTCAAAATGGCCCATTAGGGGTTATCTATTTAAGAGGTTGTTGAGGATGCTAAGGATGCTGAGCTTACAGAGAGGTAGAAGTTTAGGGATAAGAGAGATAAGAGTCTTGCACTTCCAGTTAGTATTCGGGTACTTCATCCATAGGAAGAGGTTCCTCTAGATGGAGTATATATTTTTCCTAGAGGCTAGTTCAGGAAGTCATGCAGGAATCAGAGAGCGCTTAGGGGTATTTCAGTTTAGGTTAGTCTTCTCGAGGTTTTCAATAGAGATAATTAGGCTGTGGTGGCCATTCAGGTTCTTCTGGTTCAGCTTAGCAACTTATGGTACCTAGATCTTGTTACACTTGTGGGGGATTTAGGTCATATGATGATATTCTGTCCACTAGGGGATCATAGAGGGGCCCATCTTATTTCATAGTATCTAGCTATAGCACCAATAGATCTAGCTAGGGCTCGAGGTAGGTCACAGACCTATAGAGGGGGAGAACTTCTAGTAGGGATAATATTAGTTCTAGTAAGTGGTGATTAAAGTGTTGCTTCATCCGATAGTGGTAGAGGACATTGATATGCTTTCCCTGGTAAGCCTGAGGTACAGTTCTCAGATGTAGTGACTACATATATTGTTCTTGTGTGCCATCGACTTGTGTCTATAATATTTTATCTGATATATACCTTTTCATATGTGTTTAACTATTTTGCTGCTAGATCTAATATGATGAGTAATTCTCTACCTGTTCCTATTCATATTTCTACTCCTATAGGTGATTCTTTAAATGTATATTAGGTGTACCGATCCTATATTATTTCTATGTTGGGTAATGATAATTGGATAGACCTGATTATTTTAGATATGGTAGATTTTGATGTCAGTCTAGGTATGGGTTGTCTTTCTCTACATCATTCAACCTTGGATATTTATTTCCAAGACCATTACTCTAGATATTCCTAGTATTTCAAAGGTACAGTGAAAGGGTTCTTATTGTTCTTATCCTAGTACAGTAATTTCCTTCCTTCGTGCTCAAAGATTGATAGAGTAAAGGTGCCTCTTCTTTTAGGTTATATTTATGATACCAGTGTTGATACTCGTCCTTTATATTATATTTTGGTTGTTTGTGAGATTCTAGATGTCTTTCCTATTGATCTTCCAAGTGTTACTCCTGACTGGGAAATCAACTTTGGTGTTTATTTTGATCTGGGCACTAAGCCCATTTCTATTCCTCGGTATCGTATGGCCCCAGCTGGTTTAAAGGAGTTGAAAGACTAGTTGCACGATTTTCTTGATAAGGGTTGCATTATGTCGAGTGTGTCATATTGGGGTGCTTCTGTTTTATTCGTGAATAAAAAAGATAGGTCTATGAGGATGTGCATTAACTATAGGCAGTTGAACAAGGTTACCATTAAAAAGGTTACCATTAAAAATAAGTATCCACTTCCTCGGATCGATGACCTATTCGACCAGTTGCAGGGTGCCACAGTATTTTCTAGATTGACTTGATGTCCGCCTATCATCAATTTAATATTAGGGTTTCATATATCCCTAAGATGACTTTTTGAACCTATTATAGGCATTATGAGTTTTTCGTTATGTCATTTGGGTTGACTAATTCTCTAGCTATGTTTATGGAGTTGATGAGTGGGGTATTTTGACCTTATCTTAACTCGTTTGTAATTGTCTTCATTGATGATATTTTGGAATATTTGTGGAGTGAAGTAGATCATGTGTGAGTATTATGCTTTAGAGGTTTAGAAAGGAGAATTTACATGCCATGTTTTTGAAATGTGAGTTTTGGCTTAGTTTTCTAAATTTCTTGGGGCACGTAATATCCAAGGAAGGTATTAGGTTTGATACAACCAAGATTGAGGCAATTCGTGATTAGTCAAGGCCTACTTCTCCTATTGAGATTCACAGTTTTGTTAGTTTAGCTGTCTACTATTAGAGGTTCATTCAGGGTTTATCTTCCATTGCATCCTTATTGACTCAGTTGGCTTATAAAAATGTAACATTTTAGTGGTTTGACGAGTGCGAGGAGGGTTTCCAAAGGCTTAAGGCTTTATTGACTTCAACTAAAGTTTAGACTTTGCCTATTGAGAGTGAGCCTTTTACTTTATTTTGTGATGCTTCCAAGGTTGGTTCGGGTGGAGTTTTGATGTAGAAAGGGAAGGTGATAACTTATGCTTCTAGAAAATTGAAGATGCATGAGAATAATTATCCCAGTCATGATTTAGGGTTGACATTCATTGTGTTTATGTGAATTTGTGGTGTCAGTACTGGTATAGGGTGCATTATGAGGTGTTCACTGATCATAGGATCCTTTAGTACATTTTTATCCAGAGAGATCTAAATTTGATGTAGTAGAGATGGATTGACTTTGTACAAGACTATGACATGACTATTTTATATCACCCTAGTAAAGATAATATTATGGCAGATGCATTGAGAAGAAAATCATCTAGCATAGGTAGTCTTGCTTCGATTTGAGTTAAGGCAAAACCATTGTCCAGAGATGTTCAGAGTTTGGCTAACAACTTGGTTTGTTTGCAAATTTAAGATAATGGTGGCATTCTTGATTTTGTGGAGGCCCATTATTCCTTGATGTAAAAGATTAAAAAAAAATAGTTTACAGACGAGAAATTGTGCATTATTCGAAATAAAGTCCTGAGAGGTGAGGCAAAGGAAGTGGTTCTTATTCCAATGGTGTTTTGAGGATTGATGGCCGAATTTGTGTGCCTAAGGTGGGTGACTTGACTAGTTTTATTATAAAAGAGGTGCATTATTTGAGATATTCCATTCATCCATGGGAAACAAAGATGTATCATGACATAAGCCGACACTGATGTATATCTGGGCAGTGCTATCTTTGCAATACATATTTGAAGTCTTATCGAAGAGATGAAGGCCACAAATTATCTAAGGAGAATATGGATGGTGGTGAAGACTCAATTTGAACCTTCAAGGGATAAATATCACATATTTAATGTGGCTTGGGAAAGGGAAGGAATCAAGAAGAGCCCAATGAAGAATAGACACCGTCCACCACTAAGTGGACTACTTTGAGGGCTTATGTGGAGTTTTTAGAAGTTTAGTCCAATTTTAGTATTTATCCTACTTTGGGGGCAACAATGTGGTTAGCCTAGGTCTTATACTATAACTAGTATCTAAGGGTTTATTCCTAATTTTTTATGATATTTGATTTATGAACGTCTATTGTGAGATTGTGAGCTTGGTTCAAGATAATATTGGTGTTTTTTTTCATCTAAGTGTTATTGCTAGGGTATCATCCACTTGAGGTCCAGTTGCTAGGATTTGTCCTTTGTACTTGAGATGGTGTTGATTTAATATTCTATTTTGTGTCTATCTTATAGATTATGTTCTTTCTTTGATTATTTAGTAGGAGGTCTTCACTTAATTGTGTGGGTTACCTATTGATTATTTGGCATTGTTGTTTTCCTAATTCTCATTTCAAGAATTACATAAATTAATGGTGGTATGGGATGAAAAAAGACATAAGTAGTTTGTGGCTAGATGTATAAATTGTCAAGAATGAAGTTTGAGTATCAACAAGCTAGTGGTATTTCTCATAGGATGCCTATTCCTACTTGGAAGTGGGAGCGTATCACCATAGATGTAGTTTTACCTATCATAGTGGGTGGTATTGACTTATGCATGCCTCCATACAGACAGTATGGAAGGCATATGAGCCATATGGGTGTCCGTACATAGGAATTTGAGAATTTTTTTCATGATCAAATGAGGGGCAATCTAGTTTTTTAATATTGTTCTAAATCCTCATATAAGTCTTGAAAGATATTTTCTACCATTTTGGAGTTCTAAATCATCTTTAGGAGATTTTTCTCTTTGAGGAAAGACATATTGGCTAAGTTTTCAAAGATTTAAAGCTCTTGGTAAGATTTTTCATCCAAGCACTTGTAATTATGAGTTTATAAACATTGGTTCATATTTATTTCTTGATTTTGGTAAGTTTCACTTTGGGGTTTCGAGGCCCAACCTTTTAATTGAAAAATTAGGCTTTTGATTGACAAATTAAACTTGGTTTTTTTTTATGGAACTTGGTATTTGAATTCCCCAAAGCATGGGTAATTTGAATTTCATGAGAAATCTTGAATTTTGAAATGGGTTTTGGACTTGAATTTTTGGAACTAGTTTAAAGTTTATAAATATGGGCATTGTTCTTTATGATTTATTATTGGAAATTCATATTTGACTAGATTTCATGAATTTGGAGGCTCTACACAAAGGAAAGGCTCACAGTTGATTGTTTCCTTATTTTTAAGGTAAGTGCAGTTTCTAGACCATCTTAGAACTATCCTAGGTACTTAGACGTTGTTTTATTGAAATAGGGAGTAATGGGGACAACTTGGGGGTAGGCGTGTTGGGAGAAGTGGTGAGTATTTACCCAGACACAAGAGTCAAGAATGTGAGATTTAAAATAAAGAAATAAAAATGGTTATGAATTCATGGATTATTTGATTTCCTTTTGAATTGAGAATTGTGCGGCCTTGAGATATCCAAAATCCAATTATGGCTATACGTAATTAATTGCCTTCTTACTTGATTTTATGTCCATAAGTGGCCTTACTTGAGTTGTTACATTTCCTTTTTGTTTATTATGCTCGTGAGTGGCCTTCTTGATTTATTGAATGATATTGTCTTTTTTTCAATGAACTGCACATGATATTTCTCATGCATTGATACATATTGATCTTTGACATAGAAATATGGTATTTTAGGCATGTATGGTATATAAATGAAAATAAAGACAAAACAGATCATGATTATGAGGTGATGCATTGGCCAGATCATTCTGACCCACCAACGGTGCGATGTGAAGGGTACCTAGTTCTTTCCAACCCACCGAAGGTGCGATGCATGGGTATTACCCATATCATGCTGACCTACCAAAGGTGCAATATGAAGGGATTTCCCAGATCTTGCCGACCCACCAAGGGTACAATGTGTAGAAATTTTCTAGATCTTGTCAACCCACCAAGGGT
>JBDJHY010245695.1:0-10758 GCA_039654485.1 Withania somnifera
CTCATGCGATTCTAAGCTTCGTACTTGATTTTGGTCATTTGGAGCACGCTTTTTGAAGACACTACTGGAATCCAGGTAGGCGACGATCTATTTTAGTTAGATTGGATACTAGTATAACATATGTATGGTAAAGAGCCAACTCGAGGATGGAGTGATTATTCGGGCCCCGAAATACTTATTTATCTCGTCGATGGCCTATTTAGCTAGCTTGTAGCTTTTTTACTTACCCTAGGATGAATTTCCCTGCCTGCGTGTTTCACGCTAACTCTGGACTATAGTGAGGTTAGGGAAGGAGTAACACCCTTGATGAATATTGTTATATACGGACTCTGGATCACAGTGAGGTTGGGGAAGGGATTAAACTAGTGAGTAGAGCTTAGCTGCTATCCCCCGATGTAGGATGGTGGCTTTAGAGTCGATTTAGGAAGGCTAAATATTTTTGTTTTACCTGAGCTGTTATTTGTTTTAAGGTAGCCGTGGAACCCTTTGGTACCATAGATAGATAGATGCGATCTTGTTAGTTGGTCAGTAGAGGTGATTACCTCGTACCTAGTTGGGTATGGTATAACTATGCTAGGTCATTAGCTTCCTTTTGTGATGATATTATACCCAACCGTATTTGGCTTTTCTAGATAGGTAGTAACCTTATATGATATTATTTTTTCCCTAGCTCGATACAAGCCTAGGAGTGAGTGGTATTGGTTGGGTTTTGGTAGATCCGTGTGTTCCCCTGTATCAGTGTGTTCTTGGCCCTTAGGTATGATGCGTGGATGGGGGAGGGGTATACGAATTAGGTTGGGTAAGTATACAGGAAAGCTTTCGTAGGTCCCTCTCAAGTCGAGATTATCCCAAATAGAAAGCATGCGACACTTATTTATAAGCTATGCGACTTTAGTGCTCCGTGGGTTTCTCTCAATCGGGATTATCCCAGAGCGAAAGCCTCCCGATACTTTGTACGTGGTATGCAGATCGCGACCTCCGCAGTTACCCCTCAATTTCAGGATTATCCCAGAGAGGGAGTATGCCAATATTTTCTTTATCTTTCCATCACCCCTTGCATTGCATCTCTACGAGTTGGCTTGCATTCCTTGGGACTTGTGGGGGGAGTTCTATTGGGGTAATTTTGTTCTTATGTGATGATTGCTATCTATGCCTGATTGATACTCTTTAGTGTCATTAATTACTTTCCTCGCTATTGTAATTATTACATTTAGTGGTAGTACTCTCTATGGTTCTCATTCTCTATTTTGGTCCTTACTTACATTATTTACGTTAGAACTCCAGGTACGTGTCTCCTTTTTTCATGATTTTTTCGTGGCCTAAGTCTATGTTGTATGCCTTTTTGGTATCTTACTTTCATAATTGTTTGCTGATACTACACACACTAATAGTTGATCCTGCTCTGAACTTGCTAGCTATTGTTGTAGTTTCCCCTCTTTGGTTAATACACTATGTGCCATTGTGCTGTTCACTAGGATTGTTCTTTACCTTATTTATGCTTACTTTTGCCCTGTCGGCCTATGATGCCTACTGGATACCCTTTTTTTTGGTACTCATGCTACACTTTTATGTATTTTCCTGATGTAGGTCTTAGTACGAGATATCAAGGTGGATGCGATAGTGTGGAGTAGCTTGGTGCTGTTCAGGAGATATAGTGAGGCATTAATACTGGCCGATCATATTTCTGTTTTCTATAAATATCCTGCTTGGAGTCTGGACAACCATTTTGTTGTTTTCCCCCATTGTGGGTTATACTTTTTACCCTTTTGTATATGTATATAGATGCTCTACAGCCACTATACTAGGTTCTAGGGAGGCATTTTGGGTTGTGTACTATGGTATCTGGTTCTATTTCATTTCATTATCTCCTTCTTCTTTTCTTTTTAGATTCTTGGTACTGGCCCACCGTTGTTGCTCTAGAACGAAGTTACGCTTGTCTACATTTGAGATATAGATGCTATCACAACTCGATTTCAAGTTGTGACAGAGTGGAAAAGAGCTCTAGGTTCATCGGTGTCTTTGGATGTAGGAGCAAGTGTTTGGTAAAGTCATGCGGATTGGTATGTAGACGTCTGTATCCTATCTTTGGGAGGCTACTGACATTCTTGAGGGAAAAATCTACTTCTTGACTCCTTACGTGCGTTGAATGGTCAGTGGGTTCATTATTGTCTTATTTGGATCTACTCATCGAAGATGAATAGGAAGAGACCCTTAGTGGGTCTGAGAGGAGTTCCCGTGCGCCATCCTAGAGTTTCAGAATTAGGGTCGAGCGACAGGGGACCATATTACTAGATACAGGGATTAGGAGCCACTTGGGCTCCCATGGGAATCGCTAGTATGCCAATCCTTCAAGATCCCATGATTCATATAGAAGTACTCAGTGATCCTTCTAAGGAAGCACCAGGGATCCTTGACTATCTGGGATTATGTGACCATGTTTAGTATAAAGGTTAGGGATACTACCGTGTTTTATCCTACCAGGTATAGTAGAGTGTTGGGTTTCTTCAGAAGCTTGGTCTTTCCACCTCGTTTGGTGACATAGTAGTTGGTAGTAGCAGGACATACTTGTGGGTAGATTTTTAGGCAACTATAAGCTATGGATAAAGCCTGTTGTGAGGCCCATGTGATCAGCGAGTAGGGGGCCCATCAGCACGAGGGGTTTCATAGTACTTCATCTAGGATCAATGAAGGGAGGATTAGTATGAGTTGCTTTATATGTGGAGAGTTAGGGCTGGGGGTCATAGATTGTCCCCTTCCTAGGGCCGTGATTTTGCTATAGGCTGGGTTGAGTAGCCAGAGTCTAGGTCTAGTGGGGTCAGCCTTACCTTTGAGTTTTCAGGATGTAGTTAGTGATTTCAGGTCCGAGAGTAGATAGTATGATGGACAGGGGTCATCAAATCACATTTTGTTAAGTTAGTTTAGTCAGTCCATTTAGACTCTACCTCAGCAGGCCGATACAAGCCAGGGTATTCTAAATGATCAGTGTTGTCAGGGCATTTCTAGTGGGTCTTGATCATCGGGGATTCAACACTAGGGTGGCCCTAGGTGCTCAAGTAGTAGTTCTCACTGAGGCAGGGGTCGTGGTTTCTATGAGAGTAGGGAGATGGATTATTATTCTAGAGAGTGCCCTCGGCATAGGGCCATTCAGGCAGTACCAGTGGAAACCCTACAACAGCAGTTAGTTGGGGTACGTGATAGTTTTGGTAGTTCGTATTTTTCCTGTGGAGATCTTGGTTATTCGTATATGGAGTTCCCCAATTGTAGGTGTAAGAGTCAGGATGGTCGATATCTCACCAGCGGCTTCTCGTTCTTTGATTTGTGGCAGTGGGCCCGATATTTTATGAGGGCTACCTCTAAACTCCAATTACAGTATAAATTTATTTTGTTCCCTGCCTAGTTGTCTTGTGCTAACTTAAGAATGACTCCAATTTATTCTAATTTTGTGTTATTTGTGTTAGTTGGTGTGACTTTGTCTGTGCTACTGGGGTTTTATAGATTGAGTTTAGGTCTGGTTGTAGCCTTTATATTGTATCCCTTGGTTACGTGGTTTTTGGTGGCATCTGGGTTGTGATTTTCATGAGAGGATTAGATTTTTCACCTGTGGAGCTCAGTTAGGCGGTTGTGCAATGATTCAGGGGATGAATTCCCTTGATAGGTGGACCTTGTTTTATCCCATAGGAGATTTTGATTACTCTTACCTTTCCTTACCCTGAGTGGTGGATAGAAAAAAAGCTCCAAGTCATCGGAGGTGGAAGGGCTAGTCTACAAGAAATATGTGATCTCTACCAATATTTAGCTAATCCACTCATATGAAACACAGTGTAATCAACTCCATGCGTATCCAAAATCCCGAGGTTATACAACGTCTCCTCACATCTAGTGATGAAATATGAGCATAATCTTTAGGAACGCCTAGAAACCTTAGTGGATCTAATCTCAAAAATCTACCCAACAACTTCTGATTTGCCTTTATCATAGGTGGGCATAGAGGCAAGTGCTGAGAAATCATAGGAATCGGTAAAATATGAGTTGTAGCAACTGCAGGGACTGGAGGTATCTGACTTGGGGGAGATATCGTAATAGGTTGTACACCTGAACTATGAGAACCCAAGGATAACCCCTAACCAGATGTTTGTTCTTCATCTACAAACAACCCACTAACCATACCTAAAAACTGAAGTAGGACACACAGGATGTCTGGTGCGAGAATTAGAGCTGGAACCGAATTGGGTGGAGCATAAGATGGCCTCTGGCCCATGGGTTGATGCTGAATTAAAGTTGGCTCAAATCAATATTTGGGGATCTAGTAGGTGATGTAACTCTAGCAGGTGCCGTAATAGGGGTATGTCCTCGACCTCAGGGTCAACCTTTAGCTCAGCCCCTAGTTGGAGCCCTAGTTTTTGGAGAGGTAGGCTCTCCATCATTTGCTTTTGAAGACATCATATATGCCATCTGCAAAAGAGTGAATATGAATAAATGAGATTTTAAGAGAATATTTGAGATATAACTCTTAATATAGAAGTAAAAAGAGAGTAATTTTCCTAAAAGATGTCACTGTATCCTCTCGAAGATAGGATACGAACATCTCCAAACCGAACGTTTGACTCTAATAGATAGTGACTCATGAACTAAGGATAACAATGAACCTAATCTCTAATATTAATTTGTCACAACCAAATTTCTCAAGTCATGAGGGCATATGTAACCCATCATAGGCAAGCTACCCAAAAGATAAACAATAATAGAAACGATAAATGAAAGCGGAAGATGAAAAATATTTCAAAAACTGATGATAATACAAAAACAAAATCCCAAAAATCCAGTATCTCGATACAAGCCACTGAGTAAATAAAGTTCTATAAAAAAGTATATAGTTTGTCCCCAGATACATGAATAATAGAAATAAATATAAAAGAGGTAAAATTGACTCTGATTGTTGGGAGCTCTCTCCTACCTCTGAAATCCAACTACGCTCGAATAACGATCAACATCTAGTACTCTTACTAGGATTTGCACATAAAAATACAGAAGTGTAGTTTTTACTGGTAAATAGCCAAACAATTCGGTAGCCAGTTGGCATCATAGGCCGACCGGGCACATCTAAGAAGTAAAACCAGTAAATAGGTAGATAATAAAGGAATAAGTCACTGAAGTCAAATAGGTAGAGAAAACACAAAGGAAAGAAGCTAAACATATCACAAAGTAGGTAAATAGGTCTTTAAAGTTAGCTAACCATGACTTGAGACTCAGGTAAAAGAGACAGGGACAGACCATAATCCATGCTTAACAAACAAACGAATTTAAAAGAAACAGATATGGCGGTATACCCATAACCTCAATAATAGGATAGAAGAAGGAAACCCAGTAACTGTACTAGTATCTAACAAGAAAATTTTAATAATGAAATAAAAAAAAACTATAATCCCAATAGGCGCCCGTACACCCAGGGTTATAAACAAGTAAAAGCAAACTCATCCAGCCACTCATACAATTGGAGAGTATAACCAACAAACAACAAACAAGTGTAGAATAATGCAGAATGATATGATATGATACTAGTAACAATCGTATTCTCCTTCTTCAATGCCCGCAGGTCCTGAAGATAGTACTCAAGAAAAATCGCAACCCTTATGCCTCTATTCCCCCATATACCTCTCATATGGTCGCCCATAAGCCCGGATCAGTAAGGTCCATAGAGGCCGCAACCTCATACAATACATAATCTCATAACTATGCACAAACCTCTATCGGGTCTATCTCAACAATATCAAATCTCATAACTATTCCCAACTGTAACCAAGTCTATAACTAGTAGAAAACTCAATGTCTAGCACTCAGCCACAACCGAGTCTAGTAACAGTTCAAGAATAGTGAGAAATTTCATCTTTAACCTTTTATCATCCAAATCTATAGAAAACTATCAATTTATGTTTTAATCATATAATATTTAAAACGGGCCATCAAGGCTATGCAAGATTTCAAAATTAGCGATATTTTGGCTCTTGGCCATAAAACAGTAGAAATCCATAGAAACTATTTTTCTTGATAATGTCATGCACAATCACAATAATAGATCACAATCACTCTTGCTGGCCCTGCACAGGCGTAAATAATTCTACAGCAGCTAAGGACCTGTCATCGATGTCAAGAATTTACGGACATTCCAAGTATCCCACCAATTATGTTTCAGAGTTAATACAATGCCAACTTAGGGCCAAAATGGTAATCAATAACATTATTGCAAATATCAAAGCAGAAAGCTAAAGAATCACACTGAAAGAAGCAAACAGGGTAAAAAGGGACCAATCTTAAGAATCCAACACAAGGATATTATAAATACTATAGTTATATCTAATATACGCCAATTCTAAGATCAGTAATCCGCCAAATGCTGGTTATCAGCTTGAACTACTCCAAATGGCTCCAAACGATCATGAAACTATCAAAAAAAAAATCTACATGTCAAAAGAAATAAAATGATAGTCATATTGCTAGGATTCCTGATGGATCCAAAATATGAGTCAAAACAGGTTCAAGGGCCTCGCAACCCAAAACCCTGAACAAAAGATATGAATGTGTTATCTCAATACCAAGAACACATAGCCAAAATTTATGCACAAATAGAGACAAGAATAAGCTAAAATTAATACCAAAAAGTGAAGAGTATACAGGGGCGCACCAACAACTGTGCACCAACAGATAAATCGACCAAAAAGCAAGCAAGAAATGAGTGCTCAAAATGGGTTTGAAAACCAATGAATGCAAATCAAATATGCAAGTCCATATAACGATATTCTAGATTCAATGGAGCAGATGGAATTTCAATTCAAGATCATTTTGGTAAAATATTCACTAAACTCAACCCTCGGCCTAAACCAACAACTCACGTAAAACAAACTCGACATTCAGAAGTTGATGGCACAGTCAGATTTTTAATCCAATGCCTTGATCATAAAAGTTGATCGAAGTTAAATTTTTTAACTCCAAAGCACATAAAACATGTAAAAAGAGATAAAATCACACCAAAGCGTTCAGACCCAAACCAATAGTTCGTCTAGATCAAAATTCATGTTTTGGAGCTAACGAAACTTTCAAAATTCGATTCTGACTTCGTTTTTAAAGAATGTTGACTGAAGTCAAAGATTTTTAAAGTTAAGGCTCTAAAATAGAAAAACTAACATAAAACTTTAACGAACGGCCGTGGAACCGAACCACCGGTCCCAACAAGTCATAAATGACTTGAAATGGCTATAGAAAAGTGTAAAAATACAAAAATGACCGAAAAGGTCAATACACTTTACTATAACCAAGCGAGACATAACCTTTAGCATACAAACACTGAGCCAGTTCCTATATAAGCCAAAAAAAAAATCTCATCTAAAAGAAGCTATAAAAATTGGAAGATTTGTCAAGAACCAGCTTGGGCGAGGAGTACTTATGTAAAGAACAACTATACACCTTTTTGATGCACGAACACTAGAAAATCTATAGCAGGGTTTTTTAGTCAAACTAGGTGACTCTCTAATCTCCTAGAAATCCAAGAAGCAGAACATAATATCCAGAAGTACAGCAGAAAATGAATACATGAGTTTAGCTTCTACAACTGTTAATCTGACTTGGATCATAGGATCGTTCAAAGAAATTGAAATTCAAGTCAATCAACTAGTTTAGATTCACATTGACAGCAATGCAGATAGTTGCAAACCCAACGTTTTGTGAAAGAATAAAGCACATAGAAATTAACTAACTGAGAAAAAAATAAACAAGATTGAGTATATTAGTTACACTGTTATATAAACATAGTGCAATGTATAAAGAGATTAACTTCTTTCATTCTATTGTAATAATCTCCTATCTATCTAAGAATTCAACATTGTGCAAAATCGTCGCATATTTGTCAGTTTAAAAACCTTGCCAAATACTTTTACTGCAATCAACTTGAGGCCGATAGATGAGGTTGACTTTCTATTACTTAATAAGCGTACTATTTTTTCTCAAATTTTGTATTTCGAGAATTTATAAGTCTATTTTTTATTGTAAATTTTTCGTATATCTTTTGAATATTTTAAATTATTAATTATTATTACTTATGGTACTTTTTATATAGTACCGAAATATATAAATTATATTTTGAAAACTTGAAAATTGCATACCAAAATTTAAAGTTAAATTTTATATTGTTTAATTTTCAAAAAACGAGATATGACAATTAAAAATGGATAGGAAATACAATTAGCAATCTAGGGTAACATTAGTTATTAGCAAACGTGTAATTATAAACTTATTATCTATCAATATCATTAGAGGTGAAAGGTGGGGTAATTCTATCTAATAAAGAAAAGAAGGCTCACATTTGTAATATTACTCCCTCCTTTTTAATGGTACACATAGTAATTGATTATGTACGAAATATTAAATATAAATAAATAGTTTCTAAATTATGAATAATCTTTTTTAGTTATAAAAATATGTTATTAAGGATAAAGTAAAAAATTTAAAGTCTAATCGTTTTTGAATGTATAGCTGTCATTAACTAAGTGGTGAGAATTTATCATTTACATTCGGCCAATAATACATAAAAATATTCTTTAATCATAATTAGAGGATAGGCATCTTCAATACTTCACTTTGATTTTGGTTAACTACAATTAAAATAATGTGTATGGTGTAAATCTAGCTAAGAAGTTTTAAAAAAGAAATTAGTTGTATGAGTTTTCTTTTAGTCTCACATAAAAACTTTTATGGATTCTTTTTTGTAATATTAAAATACTTATATGAAATCAATAGATCTAACTTTTCACCGGGTCCACTTTTGTAGTGTGCCTCACACCCGGCGTGGGATCGATACCTGGCAGCAGCAAGAATTGTTGCTGATTATAAGGTCATCCTCGGTGTTGTTGGGGTTACCTGGACTGTGTACGGGCACTGAGTGATAAGGGGAGACTACGGAACCATTGAGGCACCTCAAAGGACACCAAAAAAAAAAAAAAAAGTAAACGAAACCAAAACAAATACCCATAATTTTGAGCAAGTAGAACCACTAAATGAAGAAAAAGTACACACAAAATAATAACATTACTTGATGTATTTATTCAATTAAATATCCAATAAAACTAAAGAAGAAAAAAGGGGAAACAGATTCACTGGAGCTTGGGGTATTTCAGATAGGCAATGGAGCTTGCTGAAGGGTCTGGATGGTTGTTGCGGTGTTGTTGTTGGTCAGAACTAAACGTTCTTATTGGATATTTATTGTTGGGTTTGTCGTTTTTGAGCTGTTGGTGTGTCAGAACTTCACTTTTTTATGTTATTGTGGTTGGTCACCATTGTTATTGGTCAGAGCAGTAATGAAGGTGGTGTGGTCGTTGTACATCGGGCCTTCACCAGATGTGGGTAAGGAATGGTAGTGATGGTTTTTGGTTGGTCCTTTCTTAGCAGTGTTGAACTGGTTGTTGGTGGATCTAGACGGGCTTCACCTGAGTGGAGGTGGCAAGTTTAAGGTAACGAGGAGAGGAATGGAGGTAGAAATAATGACGTTGGTGTCATTCATTACTTGGTTCGTCAGATTTTGGTTGGAGTGGAAATGGGTCTGTGGGATATGATTTTTCCGGATTTGTGGTTGTTTGAATATGGATGATGTGTAAGCTCACCATTAATGGTAGAAAATGGAGGAGAGGGGTGGTTGTTTGTACGATGCTAATCTCGTGATAGTGGTCCGAAATGGGTTATTCTCATCGGAGAAGTAGATGGTCAAAGGAGGGAGCCAAAATGGAAAGAGAACCAAAGGGATTGTTTAAGGTTTTCCCAATGTACAAATTTCCAGTAGCCTTATTTGTAAAGACAATATAATAATTATATAGGACTTATGAGCGATATCAAATAATGTGCCAAAATTACGAGTTATTTAAAAAATCATAAGCTATTATTTTATATATGCAAAAAATATTTTCTTCATATTTAAAATTAATGGAATGTACTAAAAATAATATATAAACAAAATATAATATAAAAAATATAATTTAAACCCATGTAAAAAATTATAATTTTAAATTAATTAAATTAAAATTAAAACCATATTCTGTTTAATATGCAATATAACTATAACAAAATTAAGTCATAATTGAAAACTAATCAAATAGCAATAACTTGATAAAAATCCAAATATTTTTAATATGAGGATAATTTATCAATAACTTGTGTTAACTTTGAAAAAAATATATAAAAAAATTATATTTGTGCAATTAATTAATAAATACTTAAAAGTATATATTTATTTTATAAAATACCAAGACAAAATTGGGTTTCAATAACGTTCGAAGATCATGAAAGAGTCTCTGAACGAAGACGTTGACATGTAGCCAATTTTTGCTTGGTGAGGGAAAAGGATAACACATACCTTTGGAAATGTTGTTAAAATGCTCTAATATCAAGTTATGAGATGCTAAGATACAAGATTGTGTACCTTTAAATGAGGTAACAAATTAATTTGTCTCATTGAAAGGCAGACGACCAACCTTGAACATGATATGCCATATCTAGCGTTATGGCTAATTTGTCTCTTTGAAGGGCGGACGACCAAATTTGAACTTGATATTTCATATTGGATGGGATGGCTTTTCAATTTATCTCTTTTGAAAGATGGACGACCCAGTTAAACTTTGATATGCTATATTATACGGGATGGCTTCCCATTTTGTCTCATTCAAAGAAGGATGACCTAATTTGAATTTAGTATGCCCCATTGGATGGGATGGATGTAAT
>JBDJHY010245713.1:0-10757 GCA_039654485.1 Withania somnifera
GAAATTATCCTATAACTCAATTATTTTATTAAAATTCTTCGTTAATTAGATATACATTGCTCCTAGGATCATTAACTCATCATAATTCCAATGTTATAATTGTAAAGATCGAACCTTTAAACCCTTTTGGTTCAATTTTGTCTGGGCTAATTCGATGAAGTTTGTTTGCAGTTTCGGCAAGCGAGCCCTGTAAGCTAGTTTTAGGCCCGATTTTGGGCCTAGACTGAAATTCATTATAAATTGCACTGTTAGACTCGTATTAATATATAGAATTCATTGGCAGAAGTTTCATATCGTTTGGAGCAAGTTTGATATCAATCGGAGTACGATTCGTGATATTGTAAAGCTTTATCGTCGGAAGATAGGTAGGCTCCGTGGGGCTATTTCTGGGTTTGTAGCTTTAATAATTGTACTGAATAGCATCCTGGGGTTTGGTAGCTAGGTCGTATAGCACCCCAATACTGTTCTTTCGTCCGTTCTATGTTGATATTTATATGTTGGCACCCGAGTGATATAGGGTCTAAGACTTAGCAATTGATTATAGATACCTGTGCAGCACATAGGGTGTGGATATTTCATGTTTATATGCTATATATGTTGTTGATATGTTGTGTATTCATAACATGGAGAGACCGAGCCTAAGGCTCCAATCTGATTATGAGCCTTGATGGCTAGCGGATAAATTGATGATAAAGATCCATAGCAGATGGTTTGATGATAGAATTTCATGGCAGTATAAAGATCTAAATGAGAACACAATAATCATAATATAAGTAATTGTATTTTACTAGTTTAGTCTCAACATGATATCGAGCACCCGGTAGCACTATTTTTACCTGTTTTAGTTCAGGCTTCATCTCCTAGCACTGATACTTATATATATATATATATATATATGGTTTTATTAATAAATTATGGCACTTGAGTCAGACCCAGAATCGGCAGTGAGTACAGCGCTGGGACTTGAGACCGTCATCATACGATAGTGAGTGCAGCATTTTACCCATATGGTACTAGCGGTTGTGAGAACATGATATTGATTATTGATGACCCTAGGTGATGCTACCATATACACTGGTATTTAATGCCTTGACTTTCTAAGTATGCCTAGCAGATATTTCTGATATGATATGATGTACAGGCTTGTAAGGCCTGATTTGTCGAGCTGTTCTTTACGGTATGATTGATATGAGGTATTATATGCCAACGAATAACATCATTGCGGGGCACTATGTGCCGATTATGATTCATTGTGATTCTGAAAGTGGGATGTATGGTTCTATGATGACCATGTGTTTTTTACTTTTATGCACTTGTCTTCTTCAGTGTACCCATGGTAGTATTTGTGATGCCTACGGATGAGCGTGTTTCTTTGGTGTACGCTACACTTGTTTCTGGGGGACTTGTCAAAATTTAATTTTTTAATTTAGTATTTGTATTATTGCTTAATTATTCTGATTGGATACTTGTGTTTCATGTTATGTGGGATTAGTGATTTACACTCTTGTTTGTTCAATTATCCTTTCACTTGAGGTTACCAGTATACCGACAATGTCCTATTCCTTATCTTCGTTGATTTCCATTATTTAATGTGTATATTTTCACATATGTTGTTGCAAGGATGTTGGGTACGTTCTCTTCCATTACCTGCGATCTTGTTATGTGATTAACTAGCACTATCAGTCTATGTGGCACTTGTTTCGTACTTGAGTTGCTAGTTTCCTGTATTGGCTATTTTCTTCTATGACCCCTTCTTCTTGTACTCTGTTATTTACTGCTTTTATTATTATTATGCGCTCAGTGGGCCCTTGAAGCCTACTGAGTATGGGTTGCTTCAGCGACTTGTACTCATACTACAATTGCACTTGTGCAGATCTGAGTATGGGTTCTCGTTCATGATATATTGACCGTTGTTCGTTTGGATTCCATTCATATCGGAGATTTAGGGTGAGCTCGATGTCCAGCTTGATCCTGCTTCTCTTCAGACTTATATTTTAGTGATCTCCATTGTATTTCGGAGACATATTGATACTATCTTTATTTCAGTTTCATCATTCTTTACTTAGTGGTTCGTTTGACATTGATACCGATTTTTGGGCTGTTGTTTCCTTTCTTAATTAATTTCGTAAAATTATTATTTTGTTTTGACTTTGGATATTCTTCCGCATTTAATGTGTCCTCCGCTTCGGCTTCGGACTACGGGGTTTCGTTCTCCTACTGGAGGTATAGTAGGTGCCATCATGATCTACGAAATCGGGTCGTGACAGTAAGAAGAGAGACATAGGGAGCGAAATCATATGAGGGTATGCCAGGGATGGCTATTTTAGGGTGACTTACAGCTAGGATGGAGATGAACCTAGTTTGCCCCGTTTCATTCACTGTGGGATGATAGCTATAATGCACATAGACTAAGTTGTCACATCCCTACTCAATGATATAGTTGTGAGGCTAGTCTGGATAGATTATTAATGGAGTAGAGTCCCTAATTCTTAAGTTAAACCCTAGAATTAACAATTAGAGAAATAGAATTGTTAAGATAATCCAATATTATGCATGTTTATGAATAATGTTGTAACCCTGGAATATCTCTCGCCACTACTTAAATTTAATTACTTTCTTCTTAATTTTTAAATATTGTTTCTAGATTAAGTTAATTAAACTCATTCCAATATCTTTATTGGGTTACCATACAATTGCATACATCATAATACTTGCAAAAATTGATACTAAACTAGATATTTAATTCCTTGTGGGTTTGATATCTGGCTCAAAAGAGCCACTATATTACTTGTCAGATCGTGTGCACTTGCGTGTGCGACTGGTATGAAACAGGAAGCCTCTAACTGGGGATTTAAATGAGCTAGATTTTGAATCAGATATGAGTAGGAGCCACAAGAGCAGTGTTGACTCTATTGTTGGTTGTGTCCCTTTGAGATGATATCATCTTATGAAGAATTATCTTAAATAACTCTTCATATTATGAGCTATATTAGGCTTATAGAGTTAAACTCCATCACTCAACTTTGAATAAGAAAGAAGGGAACCATTTTCTAAACGTTCTACAACCTTTGTAACCTCTCTGTTATAAGTGTGGCGCTTCATACCGATAAGTAAGATTCTACTGAATGTGGTTCTTATACATCATAGAACTTTTGAACCTAGTGCTCTGATAACAATTATGTCACTCCCCTAGTCTACACCTCGGATGATACATGGTGGTCAGTAGTCACAAGTGACTCTATGATAGCCACTAGTTCATGCATGCTCTATGAATCATAAAGTAAATACTGTGCGGAAGAATAATGAAATTATTTAAAGAATAAACAGTGAGGTAAAGTCAAAATGTCAAAACTAGACCCTATATAGATTAAGCTGGATACTATTACTGTGTATGAGAATTCTAACATAAATATCTAAGGAGTTACTGGGATAGACCGCCATCTAACTCTAAATCAATCTTAAAAAAAATACAAATAAAGTAATATGGAAGCAACTCCATGAATCTATGTCCCCGAAAGATGAGGACTCGCTAGTGGCTAACAAGTTGAATCTACTAAATACCGGATAGCTAAGATTGATCCTGATCTCCTAAAGCTACATAACGAAATTATAATGATGATAATGTGTGTGTGTGTGTGTGTGTATATATGCATGCAAATCAATATAGTGATTTTGAGAGAAAATCATGAGATATGTGATAAAACCTTAATTCATACTTGAACTGTAAGAGATATGTCAAATCCATAATAATATGAAATAATTTAAAACAGGAAAAGGTGGGGGCTTCTCCAAATTGACATATACATGTATACTCTGACGTCCACCTAATAACAATGCAATGGGAGAGTTCCCCTATATCTTCCAAGATCATAGAGGTTACATGGACATGAAGTGATCGATCATAAAAGCCATTTAGTCTAACCACTTGGGAAAATCCTTCTGGGTGACATGTTTAACCTATGCAGGAAACATAGTTTGAGGAAAATTCCTCTCAGTGCTAAATAATTCTCCTAAATAATACATTCATATACTCTTAAGCTCATAATAACATGAAATTTTGTATTATCTTTCTTGTTCATGAATACCATGTATTGATAATTTAAACTACTAGTACTTGAAGTTATTCTTATTAATGGTATTCACAATAACCAATACTCGGAATATAACGTAAAACATGTAAAACTTGAAAAAATTTCATAACGTTCATGAATACTTGATCTAGTTTAGGGCAACATGTATGTAGCCATGGAAATCATGGGTTTTATGCAAATCATGCAAAAGAGTTGAAAATATATCAAAGATTGTAATTCATGAATAGAAAGTAAGTAAACCCTATCCCTATTCTTGAAAATATTTTTGGATAGGGGAGATGGAAGGTATCCACCACTAAATAACCTGCGTTAATGATAATGAATAATCCCTAAAAAGGAAGACACTTTGAGCCTTGAATTAGATATCCCTAGGTTGAACTTGGGAGAGTTTATACATACTTTTGTCTGACTTGAGAACCGAATAGTTGAAGACTGAGAATATTCTTAGTGTTAAATTATTTATATGGTCCTTAAGAGATCTTAAAATGGCATGGGTATTGGTATTATATTAAGGAATTTACAAAAGGTCCTTGGATAGACAAAACTAAAACTGAACTAGGAAATTTCTACAAATAGGTTCACTGTCTGTGGTCTTATTCCACGGACCGTGAAATGAGTTATGGACATGGACTTGAAATTTTTATTTTTCGATTTATTTCCATGAATAAGATGACAGACTGTGATTCTATTCCATCAATTATGGAATGGGTCATGAACTTGAATGCTTGAAAATCATAAAATTTGAACTTGTATTTCATGACATAGTTCACGAGCCATGAAACCATTCCCCAACTCATACTGTCACTGGTGGAATGCATTAGCAGAATCTGAATTTATAGGCATTGATTCCATGACTCAATTTACGATTCATGAACTCATTTGATGACTCGTGTACTAGATCATGAAATCCTAGGAATTTTTTAATTTGTTCAATGATTAGTTCCACAACTCATGGACTTGATTCATGGTTTGTGCACCTCCTCAAATGAAGCCTAAGGCTGGAGTAAGAATATTATTAGCCACAAAACTGGATATTGAGTTTGGCACTTTACTTGCATTGAATAATTGACTGAACCAAAGCTAAACATGGATGAACATGAGTATCATGACATGAATATACACATATGAAAATGGTAGGGTTGACATAAAAGTGTGGGAACTGAGTAGAACTACTAAAAGAAAGGAACTTGGTTACTTGGGTTGTCTCGAAACTAAAAGAGAATATGTAAGGGTACTTGTCCAATATATTAGTTGTTTCTTCTCATGTAACACCCTCTACAGACTTATTTCTCCATAAAACTTTAACTGAGGGAAACTCTTTATTCCTTAGCTTGTGAATCTATCTTTCTAAAATCTTAAGTTGTCCTTTTTCATATGACAAGTTGTCCTTGATCCTAATATTCTCAACCAAAACGATGGGTGAGGGTCTTTAATACATTTCTTGAGCAAAGATATATATGAAACACAAGATTGATAGTTTCTAACTCTGCTGGAAAATCAAGCTCATAGGCTATATTATTTATTCTTCTCAAAATCTAATAAGGGCCTATAAAACAGGGACTAAACTCCCCCTTCTTCCCTAACCCATAACTCTATTCATAGGAGAAACCTTCAAGAACACCCATTCATCAACCTCAAACTTAAGGTCTCTCCTCCTTACATCAGCATAAGATATCTACCGACTCTGATGTCTTCAAACGCTCTTAGATCAACTGAACCTTCTATATGGCCTCATGTATTGAATCTGGCCCTATCACTGCAACTTCACCTACTTCAAACCATCCTATGTGAGATCTGCATCTTCTCTCATACAAAGCCTCATAAAGTGCCATAAGGATAATGGAGTGGTAACTGCTATTATAGGAAAATTCAATCAATGGAAAAGGATCATCCCAATTACCTTTAAAGTCAATGACACAAGCTCTTAACATATCCACTAGGGTCTGTTTGTCTGCTGCCTAGCCATTGTCTGTGGATGAAAGGTTGTACTAAGGTGGAGATGATTGCCAAAACCATTCTCGAAGGACATCCAGAACTGAGAAGTGAACTACGTACCCTCTATTTGAAATGATGGATAAGGGAATACCATGATATCTGACAACATCCTCAATATAAAGCCTAGAATAGTCCTCAACTGCATAGTCAGCTCTGGCTAGAACAATGTGGGCAGACTTAGTCATCCTGTCAACGATTACCCAAATGAATCTCGTTGTATCATGGTACAGGGTAAGGCTATAATGAAATCCATGCCGACCACTTTCTACTTTCAAGCTAAAATGGTGAAGTCCTGGGTCCTTTTTTGTCTCAGATGCTTATTCTTGACTTGCTGGTTGTTGGGACACTTATCTACATACTTTGCTATGTCCTTGTTCACATACTTGGTGGAACCTAGATGAACACTATATCTGGTATAATGAGCCTTTGCCATAATTTTCTCTCTTATCCCATCAACATTCGGAAAACACAACCTTCCCTCATATCTGAGCACGCTATCTTCCCTTTAGGAGAAAACCTTCATTTTTTTCTTGTCAATTGCACCTTTCAGTTGGTGCGACACTGGATCTATGTCTTGCACTTCCTTCACCTTAACAACCAACGAAGACTCAGAAGCATTATGCACAATCCAGCTGCCATCATTAGACAATCAAACGAACACCTAACTGAGCAAGCCGATGCACATCTTTAACAAGTTGCTTCCTTTTTATCTTCTAAAGGAGCTACACTTCCAATGGATAATTTGTTGGGAGCATCTACTACAACAATGGCCTTACCCCACTTCCAGAAATTGAGCCTACGGCAAATAAAATTTTAGCAACGGTTTGAAAACCATTTCTACAAGGGGTATATTGCAATGGTCTTAACCATTGCAAAAAAGATTTTGTTGCTATTGATATGTTAAGCTAAAAAATCGTTTTCATTGTTATAAAATCATTGCAATAGATCATTCTATCATAACGCTTTTAATTGTCGTCACGATAGATCATTCTATGCCAACACCGTATTAAAACAATTTATGTATTGCAACGGTTTAATTTTTTCAACCTCAAATTCCCTCCCTCATTTTCTTGCAACCGCGCAAAAGACCATTTATTTATTTTTAATTGAAACCATTATCCATAAACCTCAAATTTTTCTGTCTGCAAACCATTTTCATCACAGTAATCTCACAAAAACCCATTTCCTCACAAAATAATCGCTCAAGGAATTTCATTTTACGCATTTGGTGTAAATAAATACTGCACGCGAGTGATTTTTTGAGTCTACATAGGAGAGAACTAGTGGAATAGAAGAGCGGTAGGAGCAAATCCTAAACCCATTTTGATCGACTGACGCTTTATGTGCATCTACGGTGAGTTTCTGGGTTTTTTCGCTTGATATAGCTATTCTTTTGATCGATATGTTTTTATTTCTTATTCACGTTATGTGCATCTACGGTTATTGGTTGTTTCCTATATCTGGATTTTCATTGATTTATCTATTATTTTGATCTACGCTGTTCAAACTTTTTTGAAAATGTAAGACTGGTGCGTGTCGGATTATCTAAGTTAATTTGGAGAATCCTACGTAGCTGCGGCACTACTTTTGGTGAGTCCGATCAACATTACCTTTGATTCATACGTTTCTGTATTTATGCCATTTTGCTTTGTGTCTGTATATGTTGAAGTTGTTGAGTGCACTAAGTGCTTTTGGTTAGTATTTAGAGTGAACAAAATGCAAAAATGTTAGACTGGTGTTTCCCATATAACTTCCCCATATGAGCTGTCTTTCAAAACCAAATTTCCAGAATCCAAGAGCTGGGCAATGGTATTTCTACGATAATTTGAAACACTTGATGACCGAATTATCTCCTTTTGTCCATTCAAGATTACAAAATTGTCGTCTTCTAATATAGCGAGTATTTCACTAGAATCATGTACAGGCTTGTCTCTGTTAGCTACCCATACTACAGTAGGTATTGGTGATGGATGATTACACATAATACCAATAGATCGATTTGGAGAATTCTCATGGCTGAAAAATTGCTTTTTCCTCTGGACAGTGGTACCACTTCCGAGTCTATCACAGGCTTTCTACTACTAAGGTTCTCTGAAGCATTGACCCGTAAAAAGCCACACACGAACAAGAGAAATTGAGAATAAAAGTTGGAGATGAACTCATATTAAGTTGTTTTTCCAAAGAGTTTTCAATTATGAAGAGTTTTAAGATAAGTGGAGGCTAGTAGTTGGTTTTCGTAATAGCAGAAACGTTTAAGGGCAGCTGAAGGAGATGGGTCATTTGGTTTATGATTAACTAGGTACATTGGTTGACTTGATTCTATCATCTCTTTTAGTAAAACTTGAATTTTTTTAGAGAAATAGAACAAGTTCCTTTGAAGTTGTACTTCAGCTACATTTCGAGGAAAAATTTTCCTTTTTATTAATTGCGTTTGTTAGTTCTGCAAACTTTCTAGTGCAATTACTTATTTTAGTTCTTCATTGTACCTTTTTTACCCGTGCATTTGTTTGCTTCTGAAACACGATTTTCTTGAGCCGAGGGTCTATTGGAACAATCATAAAATAGCAGTAAATAGTTCAATGCTAATTTTCAGATGCTCTTCATTAGGATAAGAATATAGCTGACTACAAATATGAAATGGTAATAAGACTACCTCTATAGTACAGCTACAAAGGATAAGTATTACCTTGACCCTATATTTGATGACAAATAACTGAACTGGAAGCATTTGAACAGAAATAGCAGAGTTATTAATCAAAAATTAATAGCCCATCAATCTATTCAAAGTCATTTTCAAGCCCTTCAGCTAGCATTTTTCATTGGCCTTTACTCTCTCAAAGATCTATCTGCTAAGAAATACTAACAGACTTGACATACATGATCCTACAACCAATGCTAAATAGAGAGGAGTACTGAGGTCAATTTTCTTAAGCTGGTGAAATATTATAACTTTGCTATCTTCTCTTCCATGGTTTAAGTTTTCTTGTTGGCTGTACACAAGTGCTGACTTTTTATCCTTCTATTCTCTATATAGATGCAGAAAAATATGCTAACTCCAATAGTGATATTCATACATTCGATCAGGTCACTGTGACTTATCATTAGTGATATGATATCAAGTGCTATCAGCTCGTATCTGCACGATGAATGTTTTTGATTTGTAAAGAGAGATTTAACATTTTCTGTTAAATATTTACAGAGCATGTACCCTCACCTGGTTATGGAAGACTTTTCCCCACTTCTATGCAAAGGAAATTCCGCAAAAGATGGATGGTAACTGACAGTTTAAGATGTGGTCTTCCTGAGGATGTATCATCTGGTATGATATAGACTTGTATTGAACAATCTACAAATAAGTACAACTAAATAGATCTAGTTTACTTCACTTAAACAACTAAGTATTTCTATTGGTGAGGTTCTAAAGTTTCTTAATATACATTACCTACAAATAATATATATGAGTTACTTCTTCAAAATATCCTGTAAAAATATATATGAGTTACTTCTTCAAACGTTTCTTCCAAACTACTCTCTGTGATGCTACAGCTCTTGGAAATAGCACAAGTTCCTGATGACCATGTGAGTTGGATCCCTTGTTTCATAGTTTTTGCTTTTGCTGACTTATATGTAAAGTGTTATTAGAAGGCATAGAAACGGGGAAGTGACTCAGGTTTCCAAGTATAATACCTTTTAGTCCACAGTTCTCTAATTGGACAAGAATCTTTTGTTGAAATGCATATATCCATCTACATCTCCTTTATGTTGCAAGAGTCGAGTTACAAATGATCATTTATTATCCTAGATTAATATTTGGCTGTATTATTTAATAAGATGAGTTTGAGATAGCATTACCTTTCTTTTATCAATTTGATTTTTTCCTTCAACATGATGATGAATGCGATTCTTCTGTTTACATCCAAGAGGTGCTATTTTGATGTTTCGT
Source organism: Withania somnifera (assembly GCA_039654485.1). Lineage (NCBI taxonomy): Eukaryota > Viridiplantae > Streptophyta > Magnoliopsida > Solanales > Solanaceae > Withania > Withania somnifera. Next base: position 10,030 of record JBDJHY010245713.1, read on the forward strand.
TTTCACTTGCTTGGTACAGGTCAATGAATTCAAGTCAATTGAAAAATTTTAAATTTTTAACACCAACAACTTGTAAGTCGAGATAGTCTTATCTTTTATGACCTACTCTAAGATTTATTTAGTTGTCTTGTCAATGAAGAATGTTCTAACTGAGAGTCCATGCCCTTGTGCAGGTGCGTGAATCTGAGTGCTATTAAAAGACTTGTAGAAGCAGATGCACTCAAGATGGAGATTATTCCCAACCTGAAGGTATCAGTTTCTTCTTGTTTAGCATGTTCAAGGTTTGCAACACTTTGTATAAGTGCCTAACCTAGCAAATATTCATTGTCAGGGAGTGGACGGAGTCAAAGCTCTTCAACTTGAAACTTTTGTCGATGCTGCGATTAAGGCATGCAAAACTTTAAAGTCTTGATATTTTTGTTATCTAGGCTCCTATTTTTGGTGAGTCTCTCCTATCTAGCGTTACCCGACGTCATCCTTAAAGCCTTGATATTGTTGAGCTGGGACCTGAATTCGAGAAGGTTAGCATCAACTTCTCATGTAGATTACCGTTGTAGAACATGTCATTTGGATGAATGTTGTTACTTGTCTTCTCAGGTGGCCAACTTCTTAGGTAATTTCAAGTTCATTCCATCATCATTGATCTAGATAGATTGAAGGTGACTGGTGATGTATGGTTCAGATCTGGTGTTACATTGAAGGTAATCAGCAAAACCTTTGTTGGTCTG
>JBDJHY010245731.1:0-10757 GCA_039654485.1 Withania somnifera
GTGATTAGCTAGCACTATCAGTCTATATGACACTTGTTTTGTACTTGAGTTGCTAGTCCTGTATTGCCTATTTTCTTTTGTGACCCTTTTTTTTCTTGTACTTTGCTATTTTACTGCATTTATTATTATTATGCACTCAGTGGGCCCTCGAAGCCTACTGAATACGAGTTGCTTCAGCGACTTGTACTCATACTACACTTGCACTTGTGCAGATCTGAGTACAGGTTCCCGTTTGTGATACACAGATCGCTGTTCATCGAATTCTATTCTTATCGGAGGTTCAGGGTGAGCTTGGCGTCCAGCTTGTTCTTGCTTCTCTTCAGGCTTATGTTTTATTGATCTCCATTGTATTTTAGAGACGTCTTGATACTATATTTATTTAAGTTTTATCATTCTATTCTTAGTGGTTCGTTTGACGCTGATACCGGATTTTGGGTGGTTTCTTTCTATATTAATTCCACTACTATTATTTTATTTTGACTTTTGGTATTCTTCTGCATTTAATGTAGTAGTTCTCCACTTCGGCTTCAGACTACGATTTTTGGTTCTCCTACTGATGGTATAGTAGGTGTCATCATGATCCGCAAAATCGGATCGTGATAGTTGGGCACCACAAGGTTTCTTTCTACCTGGAATTTTTCTTTTAAGCTTCTATGTATGCATCCCAAACTCATTTTATACTATGTATAGTTCCAAATACTCATTCTCAGAGCTCTAATTAGCTAGGACAAACTAAGAGGAGGGGTAAACTTTCTCGGGCATACTGCTATAAATTTACCCAAGTACATTAAAGGATACAAGTTTTAGCTTGATAGTCCGGGCATTACAACATCTCCCTCTTGTTATCATTTATCCTCGAATGATAACTAAAACTGATCTAGGACACAAATAGGAAACTCCTTAACTCATTCATAAAATCTTAGCGGGAATACAAATAACTTTGTTATACAATATGGGTTAGATTTTGTAATCTAGCATGCTTGGCATGAACATAATAATAAGATCAAGTAAAGTAAATCTATGCTCTCACACTTTCATGAATTAATTTATAAGAGATTTATTACCTCAAATGTCTTCATGGAGAGGGGAAAAAGGTAAGGATATTGAGACTTTATGGCTTCTTCATCCTCCCAGGTAGCCTTTTCAACATTTTGATTCCTCCATAATACTTTGAAAAATGTGACCTCCTTTGTCCACCCACAAGTATTGGATCGCGAATAAACTTCTTCAACATAGATATATGTAAGACCGAATGCACTGATACAAGCTCTTGAGGCAACTCTAAATCATTCAACTCTCCCAACTTTCTTTGAATTGTGGTAGGAACCTATGTATTAGGGACTAAGTTTTCATTTCTTACCAAAATGAATTACCTCTTTCATCGGAGAGACTTTGAGGAAAACCTAATCATCAATTTAAAAATCTGAGTCTCTGCGCCTAATATCAGAATATGATTTTTATCATATTTGAATAGTCTTTAACAACTCCCTAATTAGCATAACTTTTTGATGGCTCGATGAAATAAGTTTGTCCTATCAAATCAGCCTCACCTACCTCAAACCATCTAATAGGGGACCTCCACCCATATAGTTCCTCAAATAGGGCAATTCGAATACTAGAATAGAAATTATTATTGTAGGTAAATTCAAGCAGAGACAAGTGATCACCCCTATTACCTTCCAAAGTCAAAGTCACATGCTCCCAAATATCCTCAAGAGTCTAAATAGTGTGCTCTTCCTAGCCATCAGTCTAAGGATAGAAAGCAATACTGAGGTTAACCTTGGTACCGATACCTTTCGGAAAAGATCTCCAGAACCGATATGTAAATTGTGTTCCCCTATCCAAAATAATGGATAAAGGAACCCCATGAGGGTGAACTATATATTGAATGTAAAACATGGAGTAATCCTCTTCTGAATAATTAGCCTTAACTATTAGGAAGTAGGCAGACTTGGTCATTCGTTCAACTATCACCCATATCGAATCATGCTAATGACATGTACTGGGAAAACCTGTGGTGAAGTCTATGTTTATCATCTCCAACTTCCAACTACGGATGCTAATATCCTGAGCCTTACCACCATCCTTTGATTTTCAACCTTTACTTGTTGGTAGTTAGGACACATTGCTACAAAATCCGTAATGTCTTCCTTATCTCATTTCACCAGTAAACCTCTCCCAAATCTCAATACATTTTTGTGGAGCCAAGATGGATTGAGTAACTTGTATTATGACCCTCAACTAAGATTATTTCCATTAACTAATTGACATCAAGAATACAAAAGTGATGCTGATAACGAAGCACACTATCTCCCCCTTGATTGAAATTCTCCACTTGATTTCTAAGAACTACATCCTTGAGCTTCACTAAAACTGGATAATTGCTTTGTTTTTCATTTATTCTACTTCCAAGGAAGACTCTAAAGCATTCCAAACCACAAGGTCACCATCATTTGTATCAACCAAGCGAACACCCAAACGGGCAAGTCGTTGTACTTCTTTTTCTAGTTCCTTATCATCATCCTCTATATGGGTAACACTCCCTAAGGTCAACCTTATAAGAGCATCAACAACTATATTAGCCTTACCTGAGTTATATAGCAGACTTAAGTTGTAGTCCTAATGGAGTTTGACCATCTTCTTAGTAAAAGGTTTTCTTTCTGAGTGAAGACGTATTGTAGGCTCTTATGATTTGTGAATAGATCAACACCCACACCATATAGATGATGGAGATAAATCTTCAATGGAAAAACCAAAATCGCTAATTCAAGATTGTGGTAGTAGAGTTCTTCTCATGAACCTTGAACTATATAGAAGCGTAAGCAACTACCTTACTATTCTACATCAACACACAACCAAGGCCAATACTTGAGGCATCACAACACACCAAAAAAACTTACATACCTTGTGGTAGGGTCAAGATCGGAGCTGAAGAAAGATGAGTATTCAACTTCTAAAAACTCTTCCCACATGCTTCTAACCACTGAATTTTTTTTGAATCTATTTATACTATTTATAGTACCCAACTAAGCCAAAGAAACTCCTAATCTCTGATGGGTTTGTTTTTCTAGGCCAACTTTGGACTACCTCAATCTCATTTGTGTCAAGCCATATACCATCACTAGAAATAACATAACTAAAAGGCTATAAATTTCAGCTATAACTCACATTTCAAGAATTTAGTATACAATTGTCTATATTTTAGGGCATGAAGGATTATTCTGAGGGGGTTTGCATGCACACCTTTACTATAGGAGTATACAAGGATGTCATCTATAAATACAATGACAAACAGATTGATGTACTACTTGAATACTCTGTTCATAAGGTCCATGAAAGCTTCAGGAGGATTGGTCAGACAAAAAGTCATAACAAGGAATTCATAATTATCATAACTAGTTTGAAAAGGTCATTAGGATGTAACACTCCCTCACCATAAGATGATGGTAACCATACCTAATGCCAATCTTAGAGAAATAGGTTGCACCCTAAAGGTTGTCAAATAAATCATCAATTCTAGGGATGGGGTACTTGTTTTGAATGGTAACCTTGTTCAACTATCTATGGTCGATAAAAATACAGAGAGAACCATCTTTATTATGCAAGAACAATATTGGGGTACCCCATAGGGGCACACCAGGAAAAATGAACCCTTTATATAACAATCTTTTTACTTTCTTTCATAATTCTTTGAACTTGGCTGGGGACATTCCATATGGTAGAACGGAGATGGGTTTTGTATTAGGAAAAACATCAGTGCCAAAGTATATCTCCCTATTGGGAGGGACTCCAGGTAAATTATTAAGAAGCACATCAGGATACTCATAAACTATGTGAACTAACTATAGAGTTGAGGTCTCAAATATAGAATCTTGGATCCTTACTAAGTGGTAGATATACCCCTTTGAAATCATCTTTCTAAACTTAAGGTAGGAAATAAAACAACCCTTAGGAATTGGAGGACTACCTTTCCACTTTAGGACTGGTTCATTTAGAAATTAGAACTTGATTATTCAGGTTCAAAAATCAATAGTAGCATAACGTGAATATAGCCAGTTCATGCCAAGAATGACATCGAAGTCAACCATTTCATAGTTCTACCAGGTCATCAGAAGTAACTTTATGGAGTATTAAGAGTGGATAATTTAAACATTCCTCTTGCTATGACAGAGTCACCAATGAGGATATTGACTGAGAAGGGTCCTTATAATGACCCTTCTGGTCATTTTCATGTTCTTTGCATTTTCTTGTATCTTAGAGCTTTTTCATAGTGTCCATAAGTATTTATCACTTACTGGATTCGGTGGTTTGGATCCTGGGTTGTTCATTTCGTTGATATGTCCATCTCCTTGTTTTAAATCCTTTCCTCTCTATATCGTTAACTTCGGTCAACATTTCATGAAAAAAACTTAAAATTTAATTTTTTTTCTACATTGTTAGCTTTGAAACATGGATTTCGATCTAGAAGGACTCTTGTTTTGTGTCTGGAGGCCTTCATTGTGATTTTATCTCATTTTTCATATTTTATGTGTGTTGGAGTTCAAAAGTTTGACTTTGTTTGACTTTTGGTGATCGGAGCCTCAGATTGAAAATCTGACTGTGCCATTAGCTCCGTAATTTTGAGTTTGGGTTTGGTGAGGTGTTGTTTACGACCTCAGTTTAGCCTAGCTCATTTCGGGTACTCGGTTGAAATTTATGTAAGTTAGACTAAGAGTTGACTTTAGTCAACATTTCTTTGAAATAATCTGAATCAAAATTTTATCTACTCTATTGAATCTGAAATATCATTTCCATGAAATTTACATATTTCTTTTGTGTTCATCATGTTTCGAATGCATTCTAAAAACTTGTTTGGGTCTTTTTCCCTATGTTGATTTTTTTGTAAGTTGTTTTGAAGCCCCTCCCAAATTGTTCTTCGCATTTGCTATCAAGTCACGTGTTTATTATAGTCTATTCTCTAGGCCTATTGGTTTCCACCATTTTATATCCAACAACCTAATATGTTTTATTTTTGAACCTTGCATGGCCTTGAGAGACTGTTTTGTTTTCAGATATTGATTAAGCCTTAAAGCCCCATTTTTGCATATTAATGATTTGTATTGCTTGATATTTTGATAATGACAAAGGATCACAGAGATTTTGATATTGGATCATAGAGATTTTGATATTACTAGCTAATATTTTTATGAATTTTTTTTATAAATACACTTTCAAGTAAAAAGACTATTTTATAGTGATTTATAAATAGCCTTTTCACTAAAAAGATTGTTTTATGGTTTCCTTAAATTATTCTAAGACTCGATTATTGATTAGGTTCTTGGTACTCCCATTTTTTTTTTACCTTTTTTAGTCCAGACCCACAAATCTAGCACATGATACATGACCTTTCTAACACTTACAGCTTCGTACTAATGTCAGACGCTAAGTATTAGACATTACCTGATTTTATTCTCGAATGTGGTTTTGATGGATATTAAGTTTTTGACTGACTTTAGACTCAAATATAATTGGAAACCTGCATTAAGACCCAAGATATGCCAGCTATGAGATCCATTTATGTTATTCAATTATGATCTCCAGTTATGTTAGTTATTAGTATATGAGGGACCCCACCATGGACCTTGCTGACCTGGTGCTAGTACGTAATGTGATCGGGGGAAGGGTATACAAAAGAGTAGTAGGTATATAAGAGACTCATTCGATAGGTCCTGCCTATCAAGCCTAGGGTATTCGAAGGAGGAGCATTCATATTTACTTTACTATATCTAATGTTTTTGTTATTCTTCTCACTTGTTTTACTTGGATGATACCTTCTGGTAGTATGGGATACCAACGGATGAGCTTTAACTGTTTGTGCCTTCTGGTAATATGGGATGCTAGCGGGTTTTCTCTGGTTATCTAATGCTTTATTTATCTTGGGTAGTTGTTATTTTCTATTCAATTTATCATGACCTTATTTGGTGGTTATAATTGTGTTTTTATGTGATTACGCATTCTTCTTTCATCCTTTATTAAGGTTACCGGTACACCACCCTTGTGTATTCCCTTTACTTGATTTGATTATTTTGAGGACTTAGGTATGACTCATATTTTTAGTCGAGTTCTTCTATTACGGTTGATAGCTAACTCCATTATTCATATTTGATACTTCTACTATTATCTGTAGCTAACTTTACCTACGTACAACTATTTTTTTGACTTTTGTGACTTGTTTCCTTCACTATCTTCTATTTACTTCTTTTATTTCTTATATGAGTTCAGTAAACTTATGATGCCTACTAGGTACCCATTGTGTTTTGTACTCATACCATACTTCTATATCTTTTGGTGCAAACTTTGGTACGAGTGGTCCATACTAATTCTTAATTCGACTGAAGAATCTATTATCGAGGTAGATAATGGTTCCTATCATTCGAAGCTTATATTTTACCTTTCCATATCTTCTTTATGTTACTTGTTTTGAGACAGACTATGTATTTATCTATTTTAGATAGTTCACTCTTATTTAGTGGCTCATTGTAGCTGATATCAGGTTTTGGGGTTTGTTATTGGCTTGTATTGGAATTGTGTGTGTTCTTACCTTACTTATGCCATTATCTTTTGCTTTTGGTTATTACTTTTCTTTGATGCTTGTTGGGTGGTTCTTCTATGGTAATATATATGTGCCTTTATGACCTGAGAAATTGGGTCATAATGAATTGGTATTAGAGCACTAGGTTTGTTGATATCCTCGGTACATGATACAGTGTATAGTAGAGTGTTGAAGATCGGGTATGATGACATCCATATCCTATCTTCAAGAGGATATAATTACATCTTAAATTTATATATTATTTACTTTCATATCAAGAGTGAATCCTAGTTGGTTTCTTGAAATCTCTTTTGTTCTTATTCACTCTTCCACAGATGACACACCCACGATCGTTGGCACCAACTGAAGATTGGGGGCCTATCGCATTGTCAGTTAAAGCTTCATGTGGGAGCTATGTTATAGGTCTAGGACATTCTTATATTTCAAAATTCATGAGAGTTTCTACACCTTTCAAAGCTTCTATGGTTCAACCCATATCTGTTCCAATTCAGCAGCAACCTGGTGTCTAAAAATCATCTTATGTTGTATCTGAGATAGTACTAGAAGGATTTATTGCTACACCATTCCTTCACGAGATACTTCTTGGGGTGTTAAGATTAGTGAGTGGTGTACCAAAGGCAGGGATGTCACCCGGTGTTGGGAGTACTTCTCAAGAGAGGTGTGAGTTTCTGGATTTGTAGAATGGATTATTGTCCATTTTTAAGTATGAGGAAAGGTTCCATGAGTTGTTTGGGCATACATCTATGGTTTCTAATTTTGAGTATGAGAGGACTGAGAGCTTTGTTGATGAATTGATTATTCCCCTTATTTTAGCACTTACACCTTTGGTAGATATTGGTTGTTCTTTCACCTCAGGTTATTGGTCATGTGAGGTCGATTGAGGGCTTATGCAAGGAGGCATATGGAGGCGGTGAGGAAGGGCCCTAACCTGTGGATGGATCTGGTGATGGTATATTAGGAGATAAAAGCCATCCTGTTAGTTCGGTTCAGACAATTCAACTAACTTTAGGTAGGGTTCAATATTAATTTGGTGGACAGAGTATGGGTGCATCCAAATCATCTTATCTTTTTAATCCATATGGTCTATGTTACATGTGTGGAGTTATGGGTCACGTTTCCATGAATTTCACACAACAAGTATCATCCCAGTCACAAGTTTATCTAGTTCAGAGTATTGGTAAGATTGTGAGTGGTACTTGTTTTGGGGGTTCAGTTCATGGTAGCCATTATGGTTCTTCTAGTCCCTCCCTCTAGGTAGGAAGGTGGTTTTATGCTATACTTGTGGTACTATGGTACACTTGGTCATAGATTCCCACAGGCAGGTTTTGTTCAGCCCGTGGTTCATCCAGCAATTCACATAAGTTAGAGGCCTCTTGAGGCCTCAGTTGTGATCTTAGGCTTGATGTTCTTAGTCTATGATTATATAGCCATAATTTTAGTTGGATTGTTAATATGAATATCCCGACCTCCATGCATGGTACAAGACCCTTCACACGAAGCCAGGCCAAAGAACTATAAAGGCTACAAAGTTTGCTCATGCACAAGGACTCTTTGGATTATTTCTTGATGATAGAAGGACCTAATTTCATATGGTTAATAGCATGGGAAAACACACCAAGGACCAAGAAGTATCTAGGAACAAGAGGGTATGAAAATCCTAGAGGAGTGATTCTAGATGGCCAAAGGGACGAACTGCCAGGTCCAGGACGGTTCTCCAATAGACTGGGTTGTTTAGTGGACTCCTTTAGATAATGGAATGGGAATTTTCCCAAGACCAAACGGTCCCATGGACGTTTCTCCCAGTGATGGAAGGTTCTCCCAATGAAGCCATCCAATGAAAAGTGGACTATTTTGGTGGTCAGGCTTGGATGAGAAAATAGGCGTTTTACCCAGTAACAGACGACCACTTAGGAGTTTCACCCAATGGTTTATCCCCGCGATTTCAGTCTAATTTACATGGTTAATTAAATCCCATGAAGTCTAATCTTGTAATAATTTTCCTAGCAATATAAATAGCCTAAATATGTTTTATTTAGCACTTAAACTTTGATAAATATTGATTACAAAATACTCTTTTTGAGTGTTGAGATTTTGGTTGAAAAACTTGTGTAGAAACCTTGGTTTCTTGAGCTTCAGTTCCCTTAAGGTCATCGTAAGAATGTTGGCGTTTGAGTTTGGATTAATTCGATGGGTTCTTGAGTTTGATACACCCTTAAGTTCTAGTACGATTCCTACCATTGTGTCATATTATCTATCTTTATTTTCCTTGTTTTTTCCTTTGTTATTGTTAGTTTTAACTTCCAATGTCCATTTTCGTATCATCTGGTATCATATCCTCATTTAATTTTGTCCTTACGAAGTTCATCTTTGGTTGTGATATCTATTAAGTCAAAAAAAAGCAGTATTTTCATGTTTGTTTCTAGATTTGAGTATCAAAAATTTATTCCCCGTAGTTCATAGAGTCCAAATCTGAAGTTCAAGCTAATCCAAGTTGATTTGAATGAGTTTCCATTATTGGGTTTTGAAGCTTTGAATCTTGAGGAAAGGGTCTATTATCTAGGTGTCTTACAAACTTATGAAGTAGTGGATTGTGTACCCCATCACAATAGGAAGTAGTGGTTAAAGTTTTTTTGAAATTCGAGTTGATTTGGTAGGGTTTGGATTTTTGAAATTTTGAAGGTGTTTTTCATTCCTTCAAGTAAGGAAGAAAACTAAATAGTACATTTGATCCAAAAACCTTATCCAAAAGTGGTCCAAACGTGCTAATACCTTGCCAAAGTTGAATACTAAGTGAAGGGGGGACCCACTAAATCATCCTTGGAAAATATCACATCGTTTGTACGAAGTCAATTTTAGACAGCTCGTCTCAAAAGGAAGGAGCTTTAGGCGACGATTCTCCCAATGGGCTTTCGTACAATTGAAAGTGGCTGGATAGTGGACTTATTTCAATGACCAATTGGAAATTTCTTCCAAGGGAAGGGACTTGCCCAACCCCTTTCGTCCAACTCCAATGAAATTTCATTCTAGGTAGTTTCAAACTAGCTCTCACTCAATCAGATTAGTAGTTCCTTTTCATTTATTCTTAGTTTCAATTTCTTGATTCCAAACACTAATTAAAAACAAGTAATCACTCTTACTTGAATGATTGATTAGTTTTGATTCTATTTTCTTTCTCGTCTATCCATTTCTTTTGTGATTTTTCTCTTTTAGTCTCGTAGTTTGTTATAATGACCCTCATGGTCATTTATAAAAAATATGTGACATTTTGCATTCTAGAGCATTTTAGTAGTTACCCCAAGTCATTTATGACTTTTTGGGTCTGGTAGTTCGGATCCCTACCGACTCGGTTGAAAAATATCTCAAATTCCCTATTTTAGAGCTTAAAAATAAGTACTCGTTGACCAAAGTTAACTTTCCTTCAAGATGATCTTGAAATTTAATTCTGACAGTTTCGTTAGCTCCAGAATACCAATCAAATTGAATATTGACCTTAAGTTTGTGTTTTGGAGTTTTCATTTGAAAGTTATGCAGAATTGTGGATTTTAATTAAGTTTATAGCATAAACAGGATCTTGAGTGGTAATTTGATGTTCAGAGTGTCAGATCGGATTTCTAACGCTTCCATCATACCCAAAATGGTAGACTTAGGCTAGGTTGACCCTTGGTACGCCTCCCAAGATGTTCGGACTTGATTTGAGTTGTTTTGCAAAAAGTTGGAAAATTTTGTTGTTTGGTTAAAGCTTATTGATGGGTCATCTTTCTCAAACGACCTCCAATGTCAATTTCGTCAATTTCACTGAGTTCGTAATATGTTTTTTGAGTCGGACTATCTTAGTCTTATATCTTTAATAAATGTGCTAAATAGCATCCTTGGGATGGTTATCTAGGTTGTATAGTACCCTTGTACCGTTCTTTTGTCCATTCCATGTTGATATTGATATGTTGACACCCGGTGATACAGGCCCCGCGACTTAGCATTTTATTGGAGATCCTATGCAAGGCATAAGCAGTGGATAATTCATGGTTATATGTTGATATATATATATATATTGTGCATTCATGATGCGAGAGGTTGAGCCTAAGGCTCCGATGAGAGTGCATTGGGGCTGGGTAGTATCACCTCCTAATTTATGAGCCATGATGGCTAACGGATGATTTGATGATAA
>JBDJHY010245759.1:0-10757 GCA_039654485.1 Withania somnifera
TGCTTTCACTGTAGTAGTCCTCCGCTTCGGCTACGGACTACGGGGTTTGGTTCTCCTACTTGGGTATAGTAGGTGCCCTCATGATTCCGAGAAATCGGGTCGTGACAATAGTACTCCAAAGTGAGAAGTAAATTACATACCTCGATCCGATATGATAGAAATTGGGGTACCACGCAACTGTACTATCTGACTATTTTTGTATATGTAAAGTCGTGAGCATTATATCTCACTTTCACTGGAATGAAGTGAGAAGACTTGGTCAATCGATCAATAATCACCCAAATTGAGTCATAAACACCATGAGTGGTAGGAAACCTAAAGATGAAATCCATATTTATATGCTATCACTTTAATTGGGGGATAGGCAACCTTAGTGAAACACCCCCTAGCTTCTGTGCTCATACTTCACCTGCTGGCAGTTTAATCACCTAGCAACAAAGTATGTGATGTCCTTCCTCATACCGTATCACCAATAATGCTGATTCAGATTATGATACATCTTCATTTCCCCTGGATGAATGGAATATCTAGAAGTGTGGGCCTCTTTTAAGATCAACCCCACTAGATAACTAGACTTAGGGACACAAATACTGCCCTAATCCTCAAAATAGCATCAGAATCCAACTTGGACATCTTGGACACACCTCGCAGCTACTTATTGGAAATGATCCTCAACTTAGCATCATCATACTGAGTGGTCTAAATCTACTCTATGAATGAAGAACGGGCCTCCAGATATGGAAGCACATCACCATCATTCGAAATCTATGATCTAACCAAGTTGTTGGGTAGACTCTGAACATCTCTAGCAAAGGTCTCTACTCAGCCCAAATACAAGCCAAATTACCCATGCTCGAGGATATAGTACAAAGGGAATTTTCCACAACATTGGCCTTGCCTGAGTGATACAAAATAGAGATTTCATAATCCTTAAGTAACCCCAAAATAATTTCATTCACTAAAGCTAAGGTCCTTCTGACTGAAAATGTACTTAAGGATCCTATAGTTAGTCAACACCTTACAATGAACAACATACAAGTAATATCTCCACAACATTCAAACTAAATATCACCACTACCAACTCTAAGTCATGAGTAGGATAGTTCTTCTCATGTACCTTCAACTGCCTCGAAGCACAAGCCACTATATTACCCTCCTACATCATACTCCACCCAATCCAACCCTAGAAGCATCGTAGTAAACAATGAAGCCCTTTCCTTCCACGGGATAAGTAATAATAGGAGATGATGTCAACAATGACTTGAGCTTTTGAAATCTCTCTTCACACTCATCAAACTACTGAAAAGGCACATTCTTCTAAGACAGTTTATTCAATGGAGAGGTAATAGATGAAAACCCCTGAACAAACCTTTGATAATACCTAGCCAAGCCAACAAAGCTTCGTATCTCAATTGATGAGGCAGGTCTTACCCAATCATTCACCTCTACAATCTTGGATGGATTAACCATGATACCCTCCTTAGACACCAAGAGCCCTAAGAATGGATTAACCATAATACCCTCCTTAGACACTAAGAGCCCTAAGAAGGTCACCGAGCTCAACAAAAATTCACACTTGGAGAATTTAGAACATAACTTCTCATCTTGTAACCTCTAAAGTAAAATGCTTATGTGTTGGACATAATCAGCCTCAGTATTGGAATAGACCAAGATTCCATCAATGAACACACTCATAATAGAATCCAGATAAGGATAGAATACTCCATTGATCAACTCCATAAATGCACCTGGGCATTAGTAAGCCCAAAAGACATCACCAAAAAATCATAATGTCTATATCTGGTATGAAAAGCCGTCTTAGAGAAGATAGAAGCTCCATAGAGATGGTAAAACAAATCACCGATGTGTGGTAAGGGATACTTGTTCTTTATGGTCACTTTGTTCAACTGCCTATAGTCAACATACATACACATAGAACCCTTCTTCTTCAGTAACAAGACTGATTCATCCCATGGTGACATACTAGGACAAATGAAACCCTTGTTAAGAAAGACCTATAACGTCTCATTTAGCTCCTTTAACTCAGCAAGAGCTTTATAATAAGAAGGAATAGAAATAGTCTTGGTTCCCGGCTCTAAATCAATACCAAAATCAATATCTATATCAAGACGAAACCAGGAAGGTCTTTCAGAAACACATCAACAACTCTCTAACCATAAGAACCAACTCTAAGGAAGGAGGATCAATACTAGCATCTCATACAAAGGCCAAATAAGAGATACACCCCTTAAAAATCAACCTTCGAGGCTGAAGAAACGAGATAACTCTACAAGGATACAATCCATACTTACCTTTCCACTCAACCCTCGGAATACCAGGCATGTATAATGTAACAGTCTTGGCATGCCAATCTAAAATAACATGATAAGGAGTAAGGCAACCCATACCCAAGTTGACATCAAAGTCCACCATATCAAGTAAGATTATATCTAACCAAGTCTCATACCCCGACAAGACTACCAACTAAAATCAGTACACCCAATTGACTAATAAGGACTTTCCCACAAGAGTAGACATATGAAGTGAGGTGGGAAATGCATCAGATAACATGTGAAAACCAGTAGCAAAGTATTCAGATATATAGGAATGAGTATACAATGGATCAAACAACACTGGAGAAATACTAGAGCAAACTGGGACAAAACATGTAATCATATCATTGAAAGACTCAGCCTTAAAACTCCCAGAAAAGCATAGAACTGTGTGTTCCCACTTATGTATTAAATGGGAGAATGATCTTGATCTCTATTTGTGTTCTTTACACCCCTATTAGTTGGTGTACCATTGCTAGCTGATGCACTTCTACCCATCCATCCACATCCTATACCTCTACCTGAGAGTGATGGTCTCTAAACAAATCTTGAGAAACCTACTGAAACTCATTCCTCACTCGATGGGTACAATGCCTCCTAAAATGTCATTGATCCCTACCATCAAAAAAGACTAGGGATCTCAAAACTATTGGAATGAACCTTGAGACCTAGTGTGGCTACCTCATCTTGGAACCCTCTGATGATAACTATATGAGTTCTGAACCGGAGTAGAGGTGCTATAGACTATCTAACTAGTACCTAAGCCTTGAATAGCTTCCTAAAAAGGACCCCAGTGATGAAAACGACCATTGTGATGAAGGGAACCCCTACCTCAAGATGAGGCACCAAAAAATTTCCATGAGGACGGGGCCTCTTAGCCATGTTGTCACCAAAACAACCTCACAGCCTTAATCGTAATGTGAATAGTATCCTCTAGCATCTAAGAAGCCATAAATACCAAAGTCTAAAGAGAAGATCTCAAACCTCTCATGAACATAGCTATCTTCTCCTTCTCAATAGGTAATATATCCAAAGCATAACTGGATAACGTATAGAAGAAAGACATATACTCATCCATCATCATCCCCTAATGTTTCAACTCATCAAACTCTCGATATAGTTTGTACCTTACACTACGAGACACATACCTATCCACAAAATCTATGGCGAACATGTCCCAAGTAATATGAGGAGATTTAGCTAGTCTAGAGTCAAAGTAAGAATACCACCACAGTTGGGTTGGACCTCGAAGTTGTAACACTGTGTAGTCTACCCTATGTGACTATACCATCCACACACTATAGAGTAACTCATGAAAAGTAGTAAGAAACTCAAAATGGATCTTTATCTTGCCCACTTTGAAGCTTAGGTGGGTACATCTCATGGAACCTCCATTACTGATCATCAGACATCTTAGCAATGATCATACCTCTATTACTGATCATCAGACATCTTATCAATGATCATACTTGCATATCCAACATCCAAAATCTAAAGCTCATGTACCCTGTGTGAAATAAGTGGTTTCCCCAGCTAACCCATAACTATAGGTGGCTAGCCCACTGGAAACTGAACCTCAAGTATCTAGCATACCTGCACTCTAACTACTGTGGCTATCCCACTAGCTCATGCATAACTGGAGCATATCTATGCTCGGTCTCTACCTATGTCACTGTCTGAGAACCCTTTGTTGTACTTCCCTATTCTAAGCTCTTATGTTCCCTAAGAACCCTCAATAAAGTATCTTGTAATAGTGGAGGTGTAGCATAATCCTAAAGGCCATCCTCATTTATGTCCACATCCTGCTCATGTGAAGCCTCCTTGTCTCTACGCCTAGCTGGGGTTGCTTTCTAACTCTCCCTCGGGCACTACCTTAGACTTTAACTCTTCCCCTACCCCTAATATCTGGCCAGGCATATATTAACAACCATTATCAATAGCAGCTCTGGTCCTCACATTTGTCAAATAAAACATGCAAGGAATAAGTACATGAAAATCAACCATGCTACATAGAATTAATGAATTAAGAGTTTCGAATAATATCCAAAGTAATATGGAATTAGACCTAGACTAGTGATTGCACTTGTAACATCTACGAGCCTCCCTCTACGGTACCATCTCCTTTTTACCAGCTGAGCTACCCTGTCAACGCTTTGCAGAGATTTCTTCATCTTATTACATAAGAGAATTCGTGTTTCTTTATTTTAGCACCCGATGTTAACAACCCATATATCCACTGCGTGATATCACTTTATTGTTAGTTGTTGTAGTTGTTACTGTAGCGAGGCTTCTACAATTGAGAATACCCAACTGAGTTGACTAGACACAATTCTCTCTCTATAGGACCAACAAACGGGGTGCTTAGTCAATTCAACGCTCTATTCAATAGGACAAAATAACTCAACAACCACTAAATGTACTTTTAATCTTTTCATTCTTGTTCGAAGATTTTTTTGTCCTATTAGCGCCTTTTTCTATTAGCGCCTAGTGCTTGGTATATGTCAATTTATTTACTCTGGAGATAGGGCTAATGCAATTTCATTTATTTTCATAAGTATTAACTAGAATATTATGGATAATTACTCCATCAAACAAATTTATTTAAAGTTGAGAGGTGACAAGAGAAGTTAAATGGAGGAAACTGATGTGGTCAAACTATGGAGCTCCCAAGTGGCTATTTATAATGTACTCTTGAACATGAATAACTCCCTTTTGTATTTTATGTGTACCCTTACGTGAACCAATACATCCATTCCTATGCGAACCAATTTTTGATGTAGCTTTTACCATGCGAAAAGAAATATCTAAATAACATATACAATGCGGAAGTCTTCTAATAACCCCAAAAATAGGTGTCACTATACATAGTCACTAAAACTGAAGTTTGTATAAGTATGAAGTATATAAATATCTCTAATAAATGAAGATATATGAAAGTAAAAGATAGTAGATTTTCAGCAACTGCTGAATGGACTAGCAGCTACCTCACAATATCTAAGATGAAGCCCAAAATAATAGAAGGAAGAAATCACTAAATTCTAGGCCCAAAACCTACAAAAAAGTAGAGAAAAAACAAAAGTGTTTACAAAGCAATGGTACTCAGCAGTTTCCTCGGCTAGCTAACTACAAAAGAAAAAAAAATAACTCCTAATAACACAACCTGCAAAAAATTATATACAGAAGCCCAGCAACAATTTATAATTTGTACAACATCTCAAACATCATCTAACAATCTCAATATTATACATAATCTCTGGTTATTTCCCCTTTTCACCTAATATAGCCTTCAAGGTGTCAATTAATTATCTATAATCCCAAGTCCTCTACAAGATCTTAATATGATGAATTATAAACAAAAATCATACTATAAATAGGTTACCGCAACAAACATCATAGAGTGAGCAAGTAACCACATTTACAGTCATAAATAGAAATAAAGTGAACAAGTTGCCACAATTATAAGGAAAGCATCTTCAGTGTGAAAAAATTACCACACTTACCTTAATTGATAGTGTGAGAAAGTTACCACATGTAAATGATAGATTCGACAGTGTGAACGAGTTTGCACACTTATGATAATTAGGATATAGTGTGAAAAAGTTACCTCACTTCTATAATAGCCATAATAGTGTGAACCAGTTACCATACTTGGGCCTAAAAAAATTAACAAAAAGGTGAGAAAGTTACCACATATCAAATAATATTAAGTCCACTTAACAATTTCAACAAGCATTATCCCATATTAACAAGGAAAATCATGCTATTTAACATCAAACAATACAATGAGATAGTATGGTTTTATTCCCCGCAATTCTAGCCTAATCATTATCTTCACTTTGCATCTACCCCACAAGTGACAAATTCTCATTACCAGGTTATCAATAGTTTATCAAGGGAAATTTTCCAATCAAATATATATAATTAAACTTTGAATTCTACACCAAGGTACTCTATTTTCCATATATGAGTCAATCCAAAAATTCACAATACTATCAAGTATACATGTAAGCCAATAATTTAACCATGTATTCATATTATTTTAGTTAGTCCCAACTCTAGTCTCAACGTGATAGATGATAGTATACTCGAGTCACCCTAATGACAAAGCAATTAGCAAGTAACTATTAACAATTTATAAAAAGCTAGTAATTTCCACTTGCCTTAATTTCTAAGAATCATACTATTCGAGATATTTCCCCTTTCGATTGGCCTCCAACTACACATGATTTAGTTATGCAAACAAGAATTACAAAAAAATATTCACTATCCAACACCAAATTTCAATTAATCAAGGTTTATGCAAAACCGGACCCTCGGCCCACAGAGTGAAGGCCAAATTTTAATCATAAAATAATGTAACCCAATACAATGGATACTAAATATTAAGTTTCATTAAAAACCCTTTCCATTTTGTTGTAATATCCCAAGTCTTAATCATTTGTTGGTTCAATCTTTTACTCACTATTTTATACTTCAAAACCATGAAATTTCTATCCAAGTTCATGTTAAAATATTGAGAATCAATGAAATAATAACTAAGGAACTTACCTAAATGATAATCCTTGAAAACCTTGATTATACTATGCCAAAATGGGGTTTGGAACGAGTTTGCAAAAGATGAATGAGAAAAGATCACAAAAAAAGAAATTTAACGCATTTGAGGTGCCCTTCGCAACTGCAGGATTAGGTCGTGAATGCAGCCCTTTGACAATAAATGACCTTCGTTAATGTTGCATGAGGTTGGTGAATGCAATTCATTATGAACCCAGGATATCACAATTGAAGGAGGGTCCATCGTGATGAACTCAAAGCCTCCCCTACACAAACGCAGTCCTTCCTCCGCAAATGTAGGGTCCCTAATAGTAGTGATAGCAACTGTTTAATAGAAAAATACCAAGTCCAAAAGTGACTCTGAATGGACCCTCTAAGATTGTTTGGAACCCCATGATGATGAACCATATATTCAACCATACTGCTTTTGATGTTCCAAACTCAATGGATCCATTAAATCATGCGTACAAGGTCACCATGATTCAATACTCGTTAAGGATCCATTTTAAATCAAAATAAAGAAATGAAACCGGGTTTACAGAAAATATAAAAAAAATTATTATTGGCCAAATTCCACCTCTCAAATCGAACGAAATTATTGAATTTTAGATTCGAGCACTCTAAGTTTAAATGTTGACCAAAGTACCCCAAATGCCTTAAACCTTCAGCTTTAGCCTGTCTAAATACTAAAATTCACCTTATATGGTCTAAAATAGTAAATGAGAGTTTAAGCAGATCAAAATCGACATTCCAGAGCTGATGAAATTGATGGGTTTTTTATACGAGGTCTATAGCTCTATATGACCTCAATAGTTCCTCATTTGAACTTCAAAGCTCCAAAAACTTAAAATTCTCAAACTCTCATATCATGTCAAATCTCACACCCAAACCAACCATGGAATCATACTTAGTTTGACATAACTGGACTACAAGAGGGAAAATAGTCAAAATACTCAGAAAGATAAAAAAATAACCTTTAAGGTCATTACACTGAGGGTCTTAAATAATAGTACAATAGGCACGAGTACCTCATAGGCTAAACATATAAAGCTTGAAGAGTGGGTTTTCATAAGTATAATCATGATGATATAATTATCCTTTATAATCATAAATGGATGGACACCAGATCAAAAGTAAAGAGAATCGTAAGCATGGACTATCAAAGTAATCCTATCTAAGAAAATACCTTGTATAGCATAGCTTCATTACTCATTTAGGGTATGTATGAAGGCTTGAGTTATAGGACTTTTCATATTGAGAAGCATAAATATGAATATTGTATAACTAAAAGTCAAGGCATGCAGGGGTCTGAAAATCAATGTTATGAAATAGGTTGTATAGCTAAGATACAGTATAAGATGGATATCTAAATCATATTGAAAATTCTATAACTAATTTAAAACTAAATGTTAAAGCCATCAATAGGAATGGTTTTGCTATCACAAGTGATTGCTCTTCACTCTAGTAACTAAACATAGCCATGAATTTGTATAAGGTGCATGAATCTTAAACATGGGCATGACACGAACACGTAAGACATGAATAGGGTATCATCTTTCGCTGAAGTATAAGGATTACACTAGAGTAAGAATGGGTTATTTCCTAATCATATCTATGTTCTAGGAATATATATTGTTTGATTCATAAGAATCGACTTTGTTCTACACTTTACCATCTCTCCTTTTGTCAAAAGCTGAAATTTTCTGGGTATAAGGACTTCATTTATAGACTGGGATACAATCAACCAACTCTACAGGGCCAGACAATCACTATACATATGAATGATAAACTTTCCCTATAAAAACTATAAGTGTATATATTTAAGTTCTTTCTAGGACTCCCTCATTAAATAAATATTAACTTGTTCTTTAACTGTAAGTTATTACTGAAAGGTTAACACTCTTTCTGGATTACAAACACTATACGTACAATTCTCTATCCATACGCATACTATCATTCCTCTCACTATGGTAATCATTTGTAGTTCAAGAATATTATTTGTAACAAATATGGTTAGCACAAAAATTTCTATTACTACTCAAGCTTAAAGTTGCTAGATTACAAATCAAGCTTAAACTAGTAATCTCAATCATACACTTTATTTGGCCATAGCCTACAGACTTTTTATAACTCCTTTTAAGTGATAATACTACTCAATTACCCTAACACTTACTTTCCCTCAAATGTCTTACCTACCTCAAGTTTTCAAAAATGGTTTAAAAGCATACCATAATTTGTCTCAAATGCTCGATTCATGATAATGAGAGTATAATTTTTTCTAAACAATATGCTTAAATGCACTAGTGGGATCATCTCAAAACATGGTGAAAACATTTAACTTTCTGATGGATTTAATTATGAGAACCACATTTATATGAATATGAACTTGACTTCTTCTACCACCTCAAAGTTGAGTCTATTTGGAAGAACTACATCAATGCATTAATCCGTATAATTTTTTTAGGGAACGGACTAAAGAACGAAAGAATGAGAAATTTTATTCAATTTCAGTAATCATTCATCTATAGAAGTGGGAACCTCAAAATCCTAAAAATTATCCTACTTGCCCGGCTTCATCGACTCTCTAGGATACTTGAAATTTATACTCTGATATCAAGTTTGTCTGACTCGAGCCTACAATGTGGATGTAACCATCACCTGGAATAAGTTTCCTGAGAATATCACATAGCCTTGCATGAGACATCGAATAAATAATAAAATTATAATGCAAAAGCTGAGGCTTGACCTGAATTTCTTCATACATTAAAATAAGTAAAAATAATTTTTATTTATCTACAAAAAATTATTTAAGATGACTAAGACTAGATTATTGAATGTCTATGAAGCCTCTACTAATAACTGAAGAGTTTTTAGGACAAACCCCAAGCAAACTATAAACAACTAAAGCTGAATAAAAAAATAAAATAAACTAAGTATGGATAATAAAACTAGCTCTTGAAAATTAAGATTCACTAACAGATGGCAACAACATGTTGAATTTTCTAGTCATGAGGATGGGAGTCATCTAAATCTATATTATGAAAAGATACAGTATAAAATACATTCAATACTTGGAATGTGTTAGTACACAAGGTAAGTAATATAATACACACACACACATATATATAAAAATTTTAAATGAATGATTCTAAAGTTAAAAAACTAAAATCATAAAAAATATCACAAGGCTATAAAGTATGCTAAGTATCAAAATAGTTCAGTTTCATACTGAGAATCATAAAGTTAAAATCATGTTGAAAATCATGATAAATAAGGTTCAAATTCATATTCTAAAAGTGACGTGATGTTGAAATTATAATAATGTTAAAAAGTTTTGTTGGAACAAATTTGGTAGTTTCTCTTAACCAATATATGTCATATGAATGTTTAACATTCAATGAATTGTGTCCATATTGGAAAGCCCTCTATACCTTGATAGGGTATAAAAGAAACATGAACATGAAATGATCGATCATAAATACCAGTTGGTCCAACCACCTGGGCTGAGCCACGTATCTTGTTTAACCTATGAGGGCAACATAAAATATGGAATAATTCTCTAAGTGCTAAATACAAAATACATGCATGTACACTTAGACTCATAATATCTTGTAAACTCATAGTTCTTTTTTTTTTTTTTATGAATACTGTTTCATAATCTTGTGAATTTTTTCTATTTGAAATAATATGTGTTCATGAATTCATAATTGTCATGGCCCTCCCCAGGAACCACTTGCAAAGTATTGTCCACTTTCAGGCTTTACCACATGGCATTCCATAGGAATCCCTCCACTAGCCCCCGCTCACGGTTTTGTCCCCTGGTCCCACCACACATGCAGGCCCAAAGGCACCTCACAAGGAAAAGGTATCCAT
>JBDJHY010245770.1:0-10757 GCA_039654485.1 Withania somnifera
CTTATTGTGCTTGAAATATGTATGTGCCGTATTTGAATCATTCAATGGCCCCCAAAATGATATATATATATATATATATATATATATATCTTTTCCAGAAAGGAGATACAGGGCTATATGAAAAAAGGCTTTTAAAGAAAAGTAAATAAAATGCCTATAGGCCCACGCAAGGGAGAGTATCAAAGCAAACCCATATAGGAGTGATTTTAGAAAAGTAAAATACATAATAAGCAAATCCACGCAGGAATGATCACTAATGCGGTCCCAAAGAGGTCCCTTGCCATGACGACTATTTTTGAACTTCCTTATGATACCTTTAAGTATGGACCAGTTGATAATGGTGTACCCATGGAGTTCGATTCCTTTCCCAGTAAGGAGATATCCTTCGACTCCCTGAAATTGCTTTTTAATTCCTTCGTACAATTGTTACATCTCTTCTTTCATTGCTCTATTCTCTGGAACTAAAGTAGTTATGATATGTTAGTCTTCTTCTTGTCTTAATTTCATTCCCTATCTCCTCTTGGAGTTTCTGAATTTGGGTGTGTGAGTCGATTCTAATGACAGGCGGCTCAACCCTGCAGATCTTTTTGTAAAGAATTCATGTAACCTTCTTTAACTCTGACATCACAAGCGAGCATTTTCCAGTCTATGAGGATATCACAGACCTTAGGGACTTTCTAGTCTAACACATAGAATTTTATATTTGCAGATTCAATCTTTTCACGTGTCCTTCAAACTGTCTCATGACCCTATAAGGTACGTAGGGTCGAATCCCAAGAAGTGGCAAGGAGGTACTATGTGGACCCTTTGTAACAATTATTTTTGGAAAATAACTCATTAAACATCCACTAGATATCTTCATCTCATAAATTCGAGAATATTCAAGCTCATTCCTCTGTGTCAAATTTGTATTAATTTGTGCTTCTCGCAATTTGGAAAACAGATCGCTAATCAAATCTTTTTTTCTGGAGGCGAATCAACCTTTAACAGATATTTCAAGATCCAGCATTGTAAATTAGGTTGCATCCCTGGAGGTAACTGTGCCCATTTCGCTGATCAAAGTATTATTTCCTTCTTATGCAAAAAAAGAACAAACATAAGAATTGGACCTTCAAGATGATATAAAGGAATTAAGACTATATTTTGGAAGTCGAGCAAATTCATTAACAATAAATAAATATCCATACAAGAAAAATTAAACTTGTTTTGAGGAACCTCAAAAGGAAAATTAATTTTACTTCAAGGTTATATTGCAAGATCAATATGCTCAAAAAGTTACCTTTTTCTGGTAGCAACAACAGCTATCGAAATCATGAGCGGAGCAATCTTAGACAAAGGGTGGTCAAAAGGACACCCAAAAATTTATATGATGTACAGAAGTTAAATGTTAATTACGGTAGGTGTAAAGTTAATTTTACATATCCTTAAAGTCAGAGAAAACAAAATTTACATATCCTTCACTAAATATCTAGCTCCGTACCATAGCCCCCAAAGCACAAGAAGACGATAGTCCCAAAGGGTAGTGTATGGTTCAATATCGGTGTTTCAAAAAGCAGTTTTGAGATTCGTTTC
The DNA here is from genome assembly GCA_039654485.1 of Withania somnifera. NCBI lineage: Eukaryota > Viridiplantae > Streptophyta > Magnoliopsida > Solanales > Solanaceae > Withania > Withania somnifera. The sequence continues at coordinate 1,573 of JBDJHY010245770.1, forward strand.
AAAGTTCGCCCCAAGGCGAGACACTAGCAAAACACCGGGACTCATGTGTGGGATTTAATTTGGTGAAGCTTATGCCCTAAGCGTCCAACTGTACGCCCTACACACCTTAAAATCCAAGCTAGAAACTCGCTTTGTGGTCGGGCTCTTTTCTAAACGCCGCGCATAGTGAGAACTTCATGTACCAGCCCTTTATAATTCTTTACTAAATGAATGATGCTCGCTAATGTTTTCATTATAAAAATAAAAAAAAATTGAGTCACTTAGCTTATTTACAATTTGAGAATGGTGTGATGATAAATATCACTTAATATTTCTATTTTGGTCTTATGTTTTGTCTCGTATCTCAAAATTATCATATTTTAATTTTTTGTTATTTGAAAGTAGTTTATTTTTATTAATGAAAGAGTGTTTTTTCAATTATAATATTTACAATTTATTGATTATTTCTTTTAGAGGTAAAAATTATGATTCTTTTATTTTTTGAAAGTTAAGATAAAATTAATTTGCATCTCACAAGTGTTTCTATATCTTTGCATTATTTCTATTTGTTAAATAATGTTAAAAAGTTTTGCTTTCTGTGAGTTTTTAAAATCATGTTTTATTTTTTTTTAATTATTAATGTACTTTTGGAATAATTTGTGTTATACTATTTTTACTACATTATAAATTAAAAATTAAAGATTCATGGGCCTTACACCCCATGCCCCGAGACTTACGCCGCATCCCGTACTACGTAAAAAATCCGCCTCACGCCTGGTTTGACATTTGAACGTATTTCAGTGGTTTCAAATCTGAAACTACATCGGACAAAATAGCTAATAGTAAGTACATATTTACAGGAAATATGTAATTGTTGGAGCAGTTACATCGGACAAAATAGCTAATAGTAAGTAAATATTTACAGGAAATATGTAATTGTTGGAGCAGTTCAAATAAGCAATTGTCACTTGATTTGGTCCACAACTTCCCTTGAAGTGTGCTTCAAAAACTGCAGAATGCATCCTTCTGCCATCGATATTTTCTTCTAAGATAAGTCTTGAGAGGTTGGCCTGTATTAGTGACTTTGTTCACAACCACTTTAAAGCTTGGATCTTTATTGTTGAAGTTCACCATAGTTGACCTGATCATCTTTGAACCATTCTCAGCTTCCTCCTCTTTTCCTGCACCTGTCTTCTATTTACAATTTCAGTATTCACTAGGACATACTCATGCATCTATAGAACAACATATCCAGTATAGTCCCACAAAGTGGGACAGGCTTAGAGCAGGCAAGTCTCAAGCAAGTATTGGTTTTAACTATCTATAGCAGCAAAGGACGTGTAGTCTGAAGAGAATAGAGTGTACGCAAACCTTATCCCAACCTCAAAGGTAGATTGGTTGTGTCCGATAGACCCCTGGCTTAAGGAAAAATAGTCCAAAGCAGTCCCAGAAAAGAGAAACAGAAGTACAAAAAACAACAGAAAATAACAAAAGCAACCGATAATAACAAAACAGAAACTACAACAATACAATAGGAAAATTGTTGTACAAAAAAAAGTAGAAGAAAATGAAGAACGAGAAACTACAAGACCAATACTACAACTACCAATATGAACGGACAAGAAGACAGCACGATGCTACCTACTAACCATCTACCCTAACCTATTTCACTTACTCGTGCACCAATGTAGATATCTATATCAAAAATCATCAATTGCATCACCTACCTAAAGAACCATTCATTTGGATTCTTCATACCCACTTCACTACATAGGACACATACAACTAATCTCTTAAGGACAGGATAAGTGGACCAAAAAGCTATGCACTCCAACAGAGAGCATATCAACAAAAAAGACATTTTACCAGCAAACTAGACAACTAGCAAGAGATGAATTGAATGGAAATCCACATACTAGCTTAGAAAGGCAAATGCCTAGCTGAATTATCACTAAGCAGCATTGAAATAAAAAGGTAAATAAGCTGCTGGCTCTGAATGTAGCTGGTCTAAATTGATCATATCATACCCCACAAAATCCAACAGAAACAAAAAAAGAGCAAGTATATAATGGGAAAAAGAACTCACATGCAGAAGATATTACATGCTTCCTCATCCACGGAAAATTCTTCAGTTTCCTGCCACCCTCATCTTCCTCAACAACCACGGACTTCGACTTGTCAGATTCCTCTTCTTTGGAAGCTGCTCCAGTAGCCTTTCGCTCATAGTAAGCCCTCATCTTTTCTTTATATTCCACCTTCCTTTTATCTGCTTCTGCTACGTAAGGAGCTTTCTCAGCTTCTGACAACTGATTCCACTTGTCTCCACCAGCTTTACCAACAGCACAGACATCATGAATGCCCGGATTTTTCTTCCCAAACTGCTTCCTGAACTCTTCCATGAAAACAAAGAAAGCAGTTGTCGGTTGCTTAGGTTTGTCAGGATCCCTGACACGCCTCAGTCTTCCCCTCCGTCCTAGCCTCAATCCGAAGGTAGAATTTGCAGGCCTCTTATATTTCTCCTGACAAGCCTTCAATAATAGTTTTAGTCCCGGAGCTTTCATCTTGTGGAGCCCGGTATCAGCTTTGGCATTGGATTTACCACCTTTCATCATGAAATCTTTAGGTTGAGAGTATGAACGAAGGAGAGAAAGAGAAACACATAAGTTGAGAGATAGTGAGATGTGTGTATGTAAGCTTAAAGGAAAGAGATAACAAGGGCTTTGGGGAGGGACTCAACTTAAGGGTACGTGACATTTATATTACAACTCTCCTTTGATTACTTTCTCGTTTGGATCTACCAGAAACAACCTCTCTACCCCTGCCTACATCCTACATTACCAAGACCCCACTTGTCGGATTACACATGGTATGTTATTGATACTTATATTGTCACAATGATATTCAAGTCTCTAACTAGGCTAAATTAGTGCTATCTTAGTTAACTGATGGAAAATTCAATACAAGTATAATAATAATATTTATGAATTAATCTCATTTAGCCAGTATCATCTTGATTGCATCGTTTTCCCCTGTGTGTCATCAATTCTCATGCATCAATACACTTGAAAAAACAATATGCAAAGTTATAAAAAGGTGGATGTTACCTGAATGTGAGTACCATGGACTTTCCCCATCCTTGGAGCCACTGGATGAGTCATTGCTTTGTCGTGCATAATAATCGGATAAATCTCTTGAGCGTCTTTTACGTTTCTTTGATTTTCTTGGAGGTGTGATGTCCTCTCCCTCTCCATCTCCCTCTCCATCTTCCTCCTCCTCCTGTTCCTCTTCCTCTTCCTCTCGCGCATAAGAATCCGATGAATCTATTAAGTGCCTTTTGATTTTGTTTGATCTTCTTGGAGGTTTGATGTCCTCCTCCTCCTCTTCCTCTTCCTCTCTCTCTTCCTCTTCTTCTTCCTCTTCATCTTCCCCTTCCCTTTCCCCTTCCCCTTCCCCTTCCCCTTCCCCTTCCTCTTCCTCTTCCTCTTCCTCTTCTCTCTCTTCCTCCTCCACCTCCTCCTCCTCCTCCTCCTCCTCCTCCTCCTCCTCCTCCTCCTCCTCTTTCGAGCTACTGCTGAGTTCCTCAAATACTTTCCTTCCAAGAAGCTTCCTAAAACTTATCTGTTTATAGGGCAAAACTTGGAAAGTTGATTTATCAATGAGAAAGAAGAGCAAGATGTTCCCCCGTTTCAGTTTGTGATACTCCACAAACTGTGACCACTCTCCTCCACATATGACGTAACCATACTTCTTCCTCACTATCTTTGCTTCCCAGAAAACCCCTTCGTCCGTTTTCAATAAGCAGGTCTTGGCCAACATACTCTTGTTTTCTTTGATGAAGGTCGGCGGCATTAGCTAACAAATCAAAGTCTCGATATTAGCCAGTTGAAAAATGATTTCGAAAAAAACGACCAAAACGAACCTATAAAGAGAAACTACAAGGGGAAAAAAAAGAACTTACCATTTTATCCACAAAATCTTCTTTAAATAAGAGCTTGTAAAATGATGGATGCTCGTCAGGATCCACTAGCATTTTGATAATTTAAATAAAGTAATGAACAGGGAGAAGGGGTGGAAGAAGCAGGCAGAAAAAGACTGTTACACAATATTTCTATTGGAGAAAGATGAGGCCACAAGATAGATGACATGGAAACTGCTGGTGAAATCTTTGATTCACTGTTACCATTTGTCTTTGATCAATTGAATAAAAGCTTCCATCATTTGCATGTAATAAATTGTGTCCTGCAGGAGATGTTTAAGTGTCAAAATCAGTGAAACACCATCGACAAGACAAAAGAATGTCCTAGAGGAGATTAGGGGACAAAATTATTTATCCTTCAATATAAAGGCTGTTAAAGTATATCCTCTGGAAGCAGTTTACATCAAATGCCTTCAGGCAAAGTGGTGAAAGATTCTTTATTTTTGTCTTCTCTAAACTTCAGTAACGACACAATTTAAGTGCAACAAAACTACCACTTGAACAGATGCCAAAAGACCTTTATCAGTTCCTTCCATGATAGATAGATAGCAATCTTTTTCAGAGAATACAGCTAACCAGACTAATTTGGTAACTGGAACATTTGGATCATACATTAACTTGGAAAGTATTAACAACACACACAAAAAGAAAACGCTGAACTCGTAGCATCTCCTAATTTATTAGGTTAATTAACCTCCACATCCCCAAGGCAAAACCAGCAAATAACAAAACATCATCACGCTGTTACCAAAATAATATATGAGAAACTATACAGAACTATGTGGAACATTGCATGGACAGTAAATTTTTAGCACTGAAGATATAAACAAATCTCGATAACCATACTAAATCTAGAAATCATCAAATCAACATAAAACGTCAAGAGAGCTAAACCACCTACTAGTGTTTAGGAAAGCGTGAAGGGGAAAAAAGAGACAAGGCCTTACTTCGCTTAAAGCGTGAAGCGTGAAACGGCGCCCCCGCTTCATTAAAGTGAAGCGCAATTTATAGGAAAAAAGATTAAATAAATAGAGAAAATATATATAAGCAAAAGTTCAAATTAAAAGCTACAAGACAAATATCACAAAATCCTCCATAGATCATAGGAAATCAAAAGTTACTGATGATTAGTCACATTCGGTTGAAATAACGCTTGCTTTTTAGCTTCGTTCTTTCCTCAACATACTTTCTTATTTCTTCCCCCACAATATCCCGGGACATCAATACAAGTACCAATAACATGTTGCGATGGAAAATTCTGCCATTAAATATATTGTAAAAAAGATACGATTTTGCTCTTTATTGATCTCACTAACTCTTCTACCATATTATACTAAAGTTGGACTCTCACTCTCTTTTAAAATTGACCTTTTAAAAATTTATCACCATAAGTGCTTCTGGTCCATCTCACCTCTAGCGCTTCACCCCTTGAAGTGCCCACTTCTCTAGGTGAAGAAGGATGGCCTCACATCGCCTTTCCTGAACATTGCCACCTACTATAGATTAGACCAAGCGGACCGTACTAGTTTTGAACCCTTGACCTAGTGAAAGATTTGCAACGAATCAACCACCAAAACGAAGGAAGACTAGTTTTCTACAATAGATATTGTATAGTGCCACGCAATCAACACTTTACCTGGTTGTTGAGACCTCTTTTCTGTTAACTTTCATCACTACTTACAGGCAACAGTATGTTGAGATAGTTCTCAGCTACATTTTCAAGGACTTTGCATTTACAAAATATGAGATGGTATTAGATTGAAGGACTAGTAGCAGTGCCTTCTTTATTATTATTTTTTTCCTACAAAATAGATACTCTTTATATAAGAGTTTAATCTTGTCTCAGTTTTGAACCAACTACCTATTTGCAGACTTTCTGCTGAAAACAGGTAGCACGGCACAAGAAGCACCGTGCAATCACACAAGGTTCAGGAAAGACACACCCCGGCTTGAAAACCTTCTTTGAAGAGCATGAACAATATTTAATATGAAACATAGAATGGAACTTACTCTTCGACATAAATAACCAAATATCGTTTCGTCTATAACCACGGGAGGGTTTTAAATCAAATCAAAATCAGATCAACACTTTTCTTCTTTATGGATCACAATTGCGCATATCTCGTATAACATGACAGTGTACAATATTGAAAACTGTTAACCATCCAAAAATCCAATTGTGACAATTATAAAAACCTATAGATCAGGTAGACTGTACACATACTAAAAAAGGAAGTAAATGCATGTCATTGTCCACCCACTTCATTGGCTCAATGTTCTTAAAAGCCATAGCTATATAACCTAGTGTTATCAAAAGCGAAAAGCGTAAAAAAGCTCTAAGGTCAATGGGGGCTTAAAGCGCAAAGCGCAAATAAAAGTGTAGGCTTCAATGGAAAAAAGGCGCAAAGGGAGCATAAATAGAACTATTTATGTTTAGTCCAATACAAATAATGACAAATATATGAACTAAAAAACTAAACAACAATTTCAATAAACTAAACTAACAATTGTTTAGCGTCGCCTCTTCAGACGAGACTTATTAACAAGAAAAAGTGTTTCTTAGAAACTTAATGAGGACAGTGAAGCGCACATAAAGCGAGGGGAAGGCTCAACACGTTTTGAGCCTCGCGTTAAGGCTTAAGCGCGCCTTTGATAACATTATAACCTAAAGAGATGAAGCCATGCGCTTCAAACAAACACTGATGCGCAAAGTGATCCAAACTAACATTAACATTGTTATATGTTGAAATGAGGTTTTTTCATCAACAACAACAACATAAGAATTATGGTCCCACAAGTAGTGTGGAGTTCGGGGAGGGTGTACTGTACATAGACCTTATTTACTTGTTGGACAGGTTTATGTGTGGATGGAAAGTGAGAGCCAGCTTTTTAAAGAGATATGTGAATGCATCCTTAAAGGGAATAGGCCTCGAAGCATGGGAATACAACAAAGGAAGTTTAAACACATAAACCAGCTACACAACATGTGACAACCGAAGCGTTGAAAACTACTAGTGATACATGCAAACACAGCATATTGCTTCCAATTTGATTCATGTGTGTTCTAGATTTTTAAAATTCTCACAAAAAAGAGTGAGCTTCATTTCTTGTTTTTCGAATTAAAAGAGGAAATTTAAAAAAAAAAAAAAAAAAAAAAAAGAGAAACTCACCTCAAAATAGCAGCTAGCTACATAATTGTGAAATACTAACACCAAATTCCTGGACACACTGAAGAATCGAAGTGAGAGTTTGTAGCAAGGACAGTGAAAGGAAAACCTAGAAAGTATGAGAGGATTTAACGGAATAAGACCCCATAAATTTGCTTTTCACTAAAATTAACCCCTATATTTCCTTTTTGTTTTCTTTTTTTTTTTTTTTGTAGGCCCTTTTTGTTTTCTTCATTGGGCGAAGATTATTTCTTTTTAAAAATTAAATTGCTCTTCAATTTTAATAGATATTTTTCTTTTTCTTTCCATTGTCAGTTTGATTTTTAAAGCATAAGGTGTTGCCTTTTTTCATTAGTAAAAAGAACGATGTTAAAAAAAATATTTATATTGATGAAATTCATCTGTTTTTAATAAGATTTTTGTTCCATAATGGATGAAAAATAAAGATTTGTCCATTTCTTTTTGAGATAGCTATTTAATAAATTATTTTTTAAAAAAACTTTGATCAACTTATATTTACTTTTGATTCACGGGCGAAAAAATTATTTTAATCAAATAAAATCTTATATGAGAAATTGCTCTATCTAAACTTTTGTAAGGTTTTATAAATAATATTATGGTAAGGTTTAAATATATGTGTGAATAAACAGTCGGAAAGGATAATCTTCAATAACTATATTTACACAATTTTAAAATTAAGATATATACAAAATCTATATAATGACATAAAAAGGGACCATTTCGACAAGCCAGCAAAAATTAAGTCTTCCCTCATGATGAGTCATCCATAACCCAAATTTAAATTAATTTGCCCGTGAATAATTTTTATATATTAAAAATGTGAAGATTCTTACTTAAAGTGATTTGAATATTCTATCCGTTATTAAAAAAATTATAATAAATAAAATTATTATTTATTATTTTTTAAAATTATTATTTAATTATATTTATTATAATTAAATTTTAGAATTCCTAAAATATATAATATAAGGAAAATATATGTGATAATATGGCAATTGGCAAGTTGCCTAGGTAGAAACTCCTAATATGTCAAAAAGCTTTTTTTTATGTATAAAAGCCTTGTTATATGGGAAGTAGAACTCCCTATATATATATATACATGACAAGGTAGAGATTTTTTAATTGTCATTGATTTTTTTTCCCTTTTATATATATATTTTTTTAATTATATGAAAAATAGAGCTCCTAAATATGTGGTAAGGGGAAGATTTTCTCCAAACATGACTGGCGTTTTTTTTCCTTGTGTATGTGTTTTTTTTTTTAAAAAAAAAAACTATGTAGCTAAAACCTCTCCTAAATTATATAAGTTTCAGAGCAATTGGAGTTCATCCGATATCAATCAGAGTAACATTTGTGAGTTTACAGCGCTTTATCGTCGGACGACAGGTAGGCTCCGTAGAACTATCTCTGGGTTTATAGTTTTAATAACTGTACTAAATAGCATCCGTGGGTTGGGGTGTCTAGGTGGTTATAGTAACCTTAGAATGTTCTTTCATTCGCTCCTCATTTGCTACCTATTTTGGCATCCGGATTAATAAGGTGCATGTAACTTACGATTTGTCCAGTGATATATGTGCAGGACATATGTGGTATGTCATTTCATATATATCTGTATACTTACTAATATCATGTGCATGCATTATATGAGAGGTTGGGTTGTAGGCTCTATTGAGAGTGCATTAAGGCTGGTATCACCATATGATTATTGAGCTATGGACACGTATTTTAGTGATGATAATAGATAAGGGCATAAACTAATAACTTGAAATATGCTAATAATAATATAAGTTAAAGAACCGTTTAATTGTTTTAGACTCAGCGGTGTACAGAGCACCAATACTACTATTTCTACTTGTTTTAGTCCAGGCTTTACATCCTGGCACCGAGAAATATCATTTGATAAATTAATACTAGGACTTGATACCGACTCTGTTATGCAGCGAGTACAACCGCTATTACTTAATTCGTCGTTGTACGACAGTGAGTACAATTTTTTGATACTATCACATATACTGGTTTAGAGGATTATTGATACAGTTCCC
>JBDJHY010245790.1:0-10757 GCA_039654485.1 Withania somnifera
GAAATCAAAAACAAACTTTGGCACAGGGTCCATAGAAATACTAGGAACCCATGTTCCAAAATGAACAAACTTTGGGCAAAGGAAGGGCTTCAAATTAGCCCAAGACAGATTTGATTAACAAGGGCAAAAGATACATGATTAAACGAGGAATTCAACGAAGGAAGAATTACAACAAGGTAAAATTACTCAATGGACGACGATTAATTCATTAAACTCAGATAAAATTAGAGATCCTAAGTTTTTCTTAGTTTGAATAATAGTGGAGGAAACACAATTTAATGAAATTAGCAACGAAGGAGACTTACCGAGAGTACGAAAAAATAAGGAGCCCTTTGGAGATTTTTCCAAAAACACTTGAAGAGTTTTCCATAGTGTTTTCCACAAGAATTGAGAGACAAGACAAAAAACAATTTTGTGAATGGAATGAACTAAGGGATGTGCCACTATTTATAATCTCTCTAATTTCCATAGGGGTGGAAGAAAGGATCACCGAAGCGGGGTTGCTGGGGTAGATAATGGGTTGTTGGGTTGACCTTTTGTTCCTAGAACTTCCCTTTCTAAGGCAAACTAGAGCCCGTTGGGGCGATGATCGCTGAGGCAGAAAATGACTGCTGGGGTGGAGGTCGTAAGGGCGACACCAAGGTCACTGCGGGGACCTCATAGGTGTGACCCTACCCCTTACTGGGGTGGTCTGTGCCTGCACCAGCAATACAAATATTTCTAAATTTTCAACAAGGGATTTAGAAATAAAAAGGAGTCCAATTTTGGCTAACCAATTATGCCTCTTCCATGAAAAACATATTTCAGACTCAATGGAATAAATATAACAAACATCGGAGATTGTTTTAGAAAAAATGACCCCAAAACCAAGACTTAGCCATTTAGGAGAAATTTCTAACTTTCTATAAACTCAAAATGAAAACCCCAAAATATGAACTTAAGGTCCATCTAGACTTTATTCGGTATTTTGGAGCTAACGAAACTGTCAAAACTTAATTCCGAGAATGTATTGAAGGAAATTTTACTTTAGTAAATAAGTACTTAGTTTTTTCTCTAAAATAGGAAATTTTAGATAAATCTCAATCAAGCCGCCAGGGAACCAGACTATTGGTCCTAGTAAGTCATAAATGACTTAGGGCAGCTACTAGTAGCTCTAGAATGCAAAACATCTCATAATTCTCATAAATGATCATGAGGATCATTAAAGTTTATTAGCATTGTAGATTTGTAGTTTCTTTATTTTTGCAGGCAGATGCCCAGTTCAACTATAGTGATATTGCCTAATCACGAGCTATTCCATAAATCTAGATTGTTACTCGCGTTATCCGTAGTCTTTATTGGTTAGTTTAGTACAACCATAGTAAGTAAGTTTATGAGTTAATGACTCCTTTTTCAATTCATTTTCTTCACTTCTGGAGTGATTGCCAAGAGTTATATCTTTACCCTTCGCCCATGGAATTTTTTAATGGGTTTGATTATTAACTCTGCGATACCTCGTAGTGGTTATTTGTAGTTGGTCTTTGTACTCGTAGGCATGTATCTATTTTGGTAGGTGTTAGTGTTTATTTGGTGGTGGATCAAGGTTGTGTATCTTAGGGGATTTTGTACACCCAGTCCCATGGTATATTTTTTATTTTAGTTGACTGATGCAGTCGTGCAAGCTTGATCCTTGTAAATGGATATGGATTAGGGTTTTGCTATGATTTCTTGTACTGGGTTAGTGATTGGTTTATGCTGGGCTGTAATAAATTGTTGTGATAGTGTTCCTTGTGTGAAATTATGTATGATTTTAGGTTTTGATTTAGGGGAACTTTACTTGGGAAGGTTAGGAGTAGTTCAAGTTCATATTTGTTCTTTTCTTGTTTGATCAAGGGTTTTAGGTACTTGGCTTTTTTTATGCGATTACTTGGTTTGTTACACTATGTTATTATGAGATCACCACAACTGAGCTTATAGTCATGACTTAAGGCTACTATCAGTGTGTGTGGAGTGTGATAGAGCACCCTGGGGTGATCGTTTTCTTATGTTTTAAATATCACTTTTTGATATGATTCCTGATTAATTTCACGATTGACAGGTTGAATTTGATATCAGGGTTTAGATAGTCATTGTGGGTTTACTTTCAGGCTAAGACTAGGGTTTGCCTTACAGTAAAGGTCAGTCTCCATTTGTGGTACGTGATATTGTTGATTGTTGGTTGGTATGAGTTTCCTTTTATGATGTTGTTATCGAATATACTCGAGGAGATCAAAGTGTTGGGATCTCTCTAGGCATGGTTTTATTTAGTTTTTAATGGTCAATGTGGATAGATATTAGTACTTGTAGTTCCATAGTTGATGATTGGTTTGGACCATTCCTTGTGAGGCCGTTGTACCAGATATTCCATATGTATTGGCATAGTAGAGATGTGTAGAGGATCTTGTTACCTTTATATTTAGGAGGTATATTATTGTTGTAAGGTCCCAATTTTTATTTTTTAGATAGTAACATTTGATGCATATATTTATTTGTTGAGGACACTTTGTACTGATTATTCCATCCACAGAATAAGAGCTAGTGTAAGAAGATTATTTGGGTGCCTCAAGATATATCGACAGATTATAAACTTGATTTTGGAAATGATTGAATTTGATGTTTGTCTTTTATATAGCTTCATACGACTATAGTCCCTATTTTAGTATCTAGAGAATTTTGTTTTGGGATTGATTCTCGATGTTTAAACTTCCAGCAGGTGAGGTTCTAATGCCACAGTCCAGGTGGTATGTTACAATGACTTCCTATTCCTGAATAAAAATAGGAGCATATTATCATACGGTTGTTATGGATTCCCCAATACTTCTTAGGATCATGATTGTATAGGGATCATCGGGAATCAATTAGCCAAATCCAATTATATTCTACCGACTTCATCTTCTTAGGATGCTGAGATATTTGATTCCTTGTATGTTAGAGAGACTCTTTGTCTACATGGGGGTGCTAATATTTATTATATCAGTCAGGGGTATGTAGTTTAATTCACCTCTCTTGAGGACTGTACGTCGTGAGATAGGTACAATGGTAGATTTGAGTGCGACATTTCACCCATAGACAGACTGGTAGTTAGAGCAGACCATTCAGGTACTCTAGTATAGGTTTTAGGTTTATTTTGATTTTAGTGGTAGCAGGGATCAACATTTGGCTTGAGTAGAGTTCTTATAATGACACATATCATCCAGGTAGTACCATTCAAGGATGTATACTATATATATTGAAGATTACATATTGGTGGGTACAACAGTATTGAGATTTGATCCCAGACGTTTGATTTGATTCGAGATACTATCAAAAGAGTCATAATTAGGAGTTTAGACTTTAGATTGCATAGAGTAGTCCATAGATCCATGCAGATTGAAGGCCTTGTTTCTTTAGTTTAGTACCGAGGACTTATGGATTTTGGGATCAATTGGGGCCTTATGAAATCATAAAGAAGATTAGTGGGATTGCCTATAGATTATGCACACACCTTTAGAATTAGTGATGGTATACCCTATTCGATCCACATCTCTATGCTTTGTTTTTATATATATAAGATTCATCCCGTATATTTTAACATAAGTCAGCTTAATTTGACAATTGGTTAGTTTGTGTTAGGCACCTTGAGGCAGCTATTGAGGAAAGATGTAAAAGGATTAATTTTAGAAGTATTTCTATTAGGGGAGTTTGTTGGGCATGTGGTATAGTTGAAGAGGTCAGTGGAATGTTAAGAAACATCATGCGTTGTTGTGTTTGTTCTTCTTTCAAGATTCGTGTACTATTTCCCTCTAACTTTTGGGTATGAAAGTTTATTTAGTAGTGGATATTGTAATGGTCCTGGGGACATTTTTTCGATTCCCACAATTTCTTTACATTTAGAGAGTTTTTGTAACTTCCCCATGTCATTTGTGACTTGATGGGACTGATAGGTTGGCTCCCTGGTAGTTTTATGGTTTGAATTCCTCATCAGATATTTCTTTTTGAGCCTTACTCGGCTCATAAAATTCTGAATCATATTTCCTTCAATTCCTTTGAGTCCAAAATATCTATTACATAAAGATTCTATGTATGCAGTGTTAGAATTGTACTATTTTTCCATTCCAGGTGCTTTTTGAATTTTTTAAAAATTTTATCAAGGACATATGCTTATAATGACCCGTTAAGTCATTTCCTTGATTTTTGTCTTTCTATGTTCTTTGAGCTAGTAGGTTGTTTCCCTAAGATGGCTATGACTTTCTAGGATCGGTAGCTTGGTGCCATGGTGAATCGTTTGCTTGTTATCTTAGTTTTCCTGTTTTGAAGTTTCAAATTTGAAGCAGTGGAACTAGAGAGTGAAATTGTAGTAGACATGCTCAAAATTGAATTCTGATAGTTCTTCTAGCTCCGAAATGTCGACTTTGGTATAGGTGGTCTTTTGATGATCGGCATGTAGATTAGGTATTCCATCAATTTCATCAGCTCTGGAATGTTGATTTTCGGCTAGTTGATCTATTAGTTTGCTTCCTAGGGTGTCCAGGATCGTTTTGAGTAGGTTTGTGGAAAGTCCTTAGTTAGGCTCCTTTTGATCCTTCTGAGTTTAGGTTCCTTTTTACTTAAATGATATCGTTTGGTCATTTCATTAATTTTGTTGAGTCTGTAGTGTGTTTTCCACCCATAATACACTTTTGGTTTGTTTGAATTGGACTTCGGATGCTCATTTTAGACCCCTCAAAGTTTTCTCAATTCACCTTATGTTGCTGTAGGTCATAGACCACACCAGTGGCCCTTGGATTTCCCTCGAGGGGTCTCCCCTATTCCCATTCAGCCAGCCACAGCGAGGTCACACCTGCAGCCAAAGAGGCGCCCTAGCGACCGCCTACGGTCTATAAATAGGGCTTCTCGCTTTTATTTTCCAGCATTTGGTCTCTGATTTTATTGCCTTATTTTGGGTTTTTGGGTTGGGTTTGGAGTGTTTCAAACCAAAGGGAGTGGAGGGGAGTTGCTTGGGTGATCATGGGAGTTCGTGGTGCTTGGTTTTCTGAGTAATTCTCATTATTTTTGCTTTTAACTAATTATGCAAAATGTTTTATTTCATTAATTTAAACCTTGTTTTACCCTTCGATATGTTATCTCCTTATGCTTAAATTTGGACCATGAGTCCCCCGAGCTGAGGGCTATGCACTAGTATATTTAGTTTAACTTGACAGGCTACAGGTCCTCTTTTTTAACCAGGTTGCTAATTGCAATATGGGTCTTATTATTCATATTTTTTATCCCTGTACTTGTAATTTTTTTTTGGGTGGTATCGATTGTATTAGATCTTCGGGTTCATTCTGGGCACACTTTTGGGATTTTTGCCTGTATCTAGGTCGGCTAGGTTTATATTTGTGCTTTTTAGATTGGGTTACTATCATTATTCTTGTTATATGGCTAATAGTGTGTACTGGTTTTTTGGGTTGATCGAGGTATTTCTGTTGATATTTTTGTTGGATTTCGGGGGCCCGTGAGAGGGCATAGAGGGTGAAGGGTTGTATACTCGGGTTTTGGCCCCACCATATGGAGGCCACATACCATAGGAACTATTCTAGTTATTGTGCAATGAGTATGGTGAGATGAGCTCTTAGATGGTGTCCTTTGGCTGATCCTAGAATCCGTTTACTTTTTGTTTCCATTGTTATTCGTCTTATTGTTGCTGCTATGTTGATACTCTTATACATTTACTATTTAGGCTAGAGATTTGGCACTGAAAGGGGCGAGGCCTCGAAATTTGGCACTGATTACCTAAACTAACAAGGGGTGCGTGTCCACAGTTGATATTATGATAGCAAGGCCCTGGTTACTGGCACTGATGGTCCTGTTCCACTTTACCTTTATGTGCCCTTGTGAACTTCCTTAGTATAGTGTGTACTTACCGGCTTAAAAGGGGAGTCACAGTGGGTTTTGTTGTGCTGTTTGTGCTTATCGGTGGGATGGGGCGCCAGGTAGGTTTTTCTATGCTGTTTGTACTTATCCGTGGATTGGGATGCTAGGTAGGTTTTGTGTGTTTACTTTCTATTCCTTATTTAGTAGTATTCTTTTATTCGATCTTTATTTGTGGTTCATGCGTATATGGTAGCATGATTAGTGGGGTTTGTCTGAGATGGAGCAAAGGTATGTTTCCTTACTTCATTTTGGGTTTTGGATACCTTTCTCTGTGGATTGCGTCTACCATGTTTAGTTCCTATAGATCTATAATAGCATGTTTGATATCTTATCCTTCTTCTTATTATTAGTTTTTCTGCTTCTTTTACTCCTTTCTTACTACTATTGAACAATTTTACTTCCTTGTCTTTATTACTCGTATTTTATTTTAACCCATTTGGCCGATAATGTCAATTGGGTACCTTGTATGGTACTCATGCTGCACTTCTGTACCTTTTTTGGTGGTGCAGATACTGGCAGGGGTTAGCAGAGACATTGTGATCATGTCGAGTAGTTTTTACCAACTGTGGAGATTAGAGTGAGCTTTGCCGTTCGAGCGGACTATGATTTCCTTAATTCTGGCTTGTTTTATTAGGTCTAGAGAAGGCCCTACATTGTATTATCTTTTATAGGAGTTACCTTGTATTTTACATCTTTTGATTATTCTATATAGTAGCTCCATACGCCACAGACACTAGGTTTTGGGATTCGGGTTATGTATGATTTCCTTCTGGTTTCCACTCATATGTATTGTTTATTCTTTTCTTTGCTGCATTGGATATATTTAGAGTTTATAGCCCATTGTGCATAGCTCCGGGTTGTAGGATTTGGTTTTTCTACGAAAGGGTTGTAGATGCCATCATGACCTGGATTTTAGGTCGTGACATATGGAAGGAATGATTTATCAGCTAGAGGACCGATAAATTAGTGGTTGATAAATTGGCCAAATGTCTAATTTATAATTCAATTGGTGGGGGTTATAAAAGTTTCTTCTTCACACATTTTCTTTATTTTTTCTAAATTTCAGTGTTTTCTCTTGGGCTTTAGGAGTGAATTAAGGGATTTTAAAGATATTTATTATAGACTTAATCTGTAAAAACTCATTACGATGGTTCTCCGATCATTTTTACTAGTTAATTCTTTATTTTTGTCGTTATATGAACTTTTGGGGGGCTTATATCTTTCATTTCTACCATTAAATTGAGCCATATTTTTTACCATATGATGTATGATCTATGATCTATGTGTTGTTATAAATATTTCATTTTTTTATATTAGGATTTACAGACTCATTTTTATTTTTGATTTTGACCGACTATTTATGTACAAATAAGCCAGTTAAGGACGAGTAAGGAGCACTTCATCAAATGGGATCCTTCCCTTTAAGATTCTTCAGGTCATAAAGGAAATCTTAAAAGGTATGTTTTAATAATATAAGTCTTGTTTTCTCATCTTGACACATGGGTTATATTTTTTCTAGCCTCACATAATTTCGAGGTTTATACGTGATTGTTGAATATTTGGGCATTCTTCTTAAGGACGTCAATGAAATTAGGTAGGCTAAGACTTACTTTCTTCAAACGAGGTATTAGTGTATTAAATGGATTGTAAGGCGCTAGCTCAGGGATGGGACTACTAGTCGGATCCCAATATGCTTATTCTTCTAGCCTATGTCCTACTTAGCTGGCTTGTAGCTTAACTACTCACTTGGGGCTATATTTCCCTATACATATGTCTCATGTCAACTCTAGAATGTAGTATGGTTGAGGAGGAGTAATAGCTTTGATTCATATTGTTATACGCAGTCTCTGGACTGTAGTGAGGTTGGGGAGGGGATTATACTAGTGATTAAAGATTTGTAGTTATCCCTTGATTTAGGTTGGTGGATTTAGAGACGATCTAGGTAGGCTGTTTATTTTGTGTTTTACCTAACATGTATGTGTGATTAGGGAACATAATGACCTTTAAGCCATATATAACTGGTATCGATATACTGATTCGTTAATAACCTTATGTGCTGACATTGTACTTAGCTAATTACGACTTTTTTAGGTAGTTAGTAGACTGTGTGATGATATCATGACCTAGCTCGGTGCAAGCCTAGGACTTTTTAAACTGAACCAAATTTCTTAAATTTTTGAGTTTGGTTTTTGCTTATTTTGGGCGAGTTCGCTTTTAATTCTATAAGTTGGATTTTTAGTTTTTGATTTTTATTTATGGACAAAATAATTTCGGTAATCGAAAAATGAATTTTATTGGGCCTGTTACCTCGGCCCAATCTCATTATCTCATTTCACCACTTTGGGCCTGGGCACTTTCAGTTTTAGGTTTCACCTTTTAGTTTTTATCCCAACTATCCATTACCCAAGTAACCCAACCCAATTATTATTAATGCCTAATGTTATGACCTTGTAATTTAATGTTATTATTGATGGTCATTTTGATAGATATTGTACGATATGAGAATATGGAGTGGAGCTGCCAATGTTTTGGCTTACTACAATTTTTTGAAGACTGAAATTATAATATACAGACCTAATTATAATTTATAACCAATGATAAAAAGAAGCCCAATATTTTAAGGCCCACACTGAAAAACCAAACTAAAAAAGCCAAACCAAAATTGCAAAAAACAATCAAAATCAAATTTATTTGGTTCGGGTTCGATTATTTATTTCACAAAATCGAACTAAAATTTAAAAAACTAAATCAAAAAATCAAACGCCCACCCCTAGTTCCTCGAAAGGATTCCCATAAGTTTATTATCTAGTGTGAAGAAGGTTAACAAACATGGGGGTGTTGAAGACCCACGGTATAGCTTTTACCACATATCATATATGTGGTAAAAGCTAAACAGTAGCGGAGAACTTTTATGGTTTGCAGATAAGCAGGTTCACCCCATCTAACTTGGACTGAGTTTTATGAGGTCTTTATGAGGAAGTTTGTATCCAAAGCAAAGCGAGAAAGCCTGAGAGAGGAGTTCAGAAACCTTGAATCGGGTTCAATATCTGTGGATGGGTATGAGGCTCAGTTTCATCAATTGTCAGTGTATGGTGTGAAGTTCATGCCTACGGATATGGAGAGAGTCTATAAATTTTCATATGATTTAAGAGACAAACTCCGAGAGGTGGTAGCATTGCTAGTATCTGATGGTCATCCATTTTAGGCAGTGGTTCATCACATTAATTTTGTGGAAGCCCTCTACCATGAGTCCTGTCAATGCAACTAGAAGGGGCAAAGACATCATGGAGGTTATAGTGGGTCTCGTTTTGGGGTTGTGGTTAGTCTCACCATGCATAGAGGTAGTCTAGTAGGCTAGTGTAAACATCATTACAGGTTTCATCTCCATCTCCAGCACAGTATACATGAGGATTGGATCGTCACAGTATGGAAGTCAGATGGGTTCCAGTAGAGGATCCCAACAGAGTGGGGTATCTGGGCCATGTTTTTAGTGTGTCCTTGTGGTCCATTATATGAGAGCTTATCCTTGGAGGTTCACTATTCAACCTGTTCCTCAGTCTACATAGCCTTTGATATTAGTGCCTCTGCCAGCTAGAGGTGGGGAAAATGGTGGTTATCGTGGCGGTGACCAGTCTGGAAGGGACGGTGGTCGTGGAAGTGTTTGTCATGATGGTGATCGCTAGTTATATGTTGTTCTTGCTCGACATAAGGATGTGACTTTAGATGTTGTTATTACAAGTTTGATTTCTGTGTTGCTAAACCTGTGTTGGCCTTATTTGACCCTAGGTCTACTTGCTCGTATGTGTACAGTGATATATTAGTTGTATCTATGCATATTGCTACCTCTATAGGGGATTCTTTAGTAGTGGATTGGGTGACTCGTTCGTGTTTGATTTTTGTTAGTGGATAGACACTTGGGCTGACTTAATTCTTTTAGACATGGTTGACTTTGATGTTATTTTGGGCATGGATTGGTTGTCCCATCACCATGTAGTTTTGTATTATTTTTCCAAGACCGTTACCTTAGAAGTACCTGGTTCATCTTTGATTGTCTGGCAAGGTTCTAGTAGTCATGCACATATAGGGTTTACTTCTTGCCTTCATCCTAGAAGGTTAGTTGGGAGAGGGTGTTTGGCATAATTAGCATATGTTCATGATATTCAGGATGACATTCCTTCTCCTATGTGTATCTGAGTTGTTTCTAATTTCCTTTATGTATTTCAGACTGACATACAAGGCCTACCACCAGAGAGACATATTGACTTTACTATTAACTTAGAGTTGGTAACTAAGCCCATTCTATTGCTCCATATCGTATAGCTCCTGTAGAGTTGAGAGAGTTGAAGGTTTAGCTCTAAGATTTATTAGATAAAGGTTATGTTCACTGTAATATGTCACATTGGGGTGTGCCAGTTCTATTTGTGAAGAAAAAAGATGGTGATATGCGAATGTGTATTGATTATTTACAGTTGAATAAAGTCACAGTAAAAAGCAGACATCCTCTACCGAGAATTGATTACTTATTTGATCAGCTTTAGGGAGTTGTAGTGTTCTCTAAAATTAACTTGAGATCCGATTACCATAATTTGTGGATTCAGACAGAGGATATACCTAAGAAAACGTTTAGGACTCGTTGTGGTCATTATGAATTTTTGGATTTGTCCTTTGGGTTGGCTAATGCTCTAAAATCTTCTATGGATTTGATGCATAGGGTGCTTAATCCCTACCTGGACTTGTTTGTTATAAGTTTTTATTGATGACATCTTAGTGTATTCCTGTAGTAAGTCCGATCATGAGCAGCATTTGAGGTTGGTACTCCAGAAACTGAGAGAATACAGGCTTTA
>JBDJHY010245801.1:0-10757 GCA_039654485.1 Withania somnifera
AAAAACCCTCCCTACCCCAAGCTTATATTTGGTCCATTGAAGTGTTATATTGTTGTTTTAATCCGTAGAAACATATTTCTTTGTTCTATACCTAATTCTACTAGGTAAATTCATGTTTTCACTTTTATTATAGCATCTTCTATTAAATATAAACTTCTAGGGCTTATGTCTTTTGATCTACCATAAAAATTAGCTCTATTTTATACCATGTGATGTACGAGCTCTGCTCTATGAATGGGTATAACTATTTTTAGTTTTCAAGCTGTTAGGGTTTATGATTTGAATTTATCCGAGACTTTAACCTCACTATTTATATAGAAATATGGATCTTGCTTTACTTGTATTGACATGCTGGTTAATGTTTTGCTAGTCTAGCATAATTTTGAGGTTTATACATGACTTTGGAAATTTGCAAAATGCTTCTCGAGGATATCACCGAAATCCAGGTAAGCTATGATCTACTTTCTTTAGATCAACTATTAGTATAGTATATGTATGGTAAAGCACCTACTCAGAATGGGGATGATTATTCGATCCCCGATATGCTTATTTATTCAGACTATGGCCTATTTAGTTAGATTGTAACTTAACTACTTACCTTGGGGATGTATTGCCCTACCCTCATGTCTCACGTCAACTCTAGACCGCATTGTGGCTAGGGGAGAAATAACACCTTTGATGCTTTTGTCATACGCGGACTTTGGAATATAGTGAGCTTGGAGAGGGGGTTAAATTAGTGATCAGAGCTTAGCACCTATCCCTCGATGTAGGTTGGTGGCTTTAGAGTTAATATAGGTAAGTTGATGATTTGTATTCTAATTGAAATATTGTGTATATGATTGGGGCGTGGGTGGTCTCGACCATAATTAGAGGGGTACGGCTATGTTAGATACTCCACTGCCTTATTGATAGCCTTATAATAGCTGATCATAGTTATGTTGTTAATGACTTTCTTCCGGGATGGTGTTGTACCTAGCTGGAGACGACGATGTTGGGTAGTTAGTATCCCAGTGTGGTAATACTTTATCCTTGATTCGGTATGAGATTTTGCAATATTGGTGGTTTGGCTGAGCTACAATAGATATGTAGTTCTTCATGTATACGTCTGTACTTGGGCTAGTAGGCATTTGTGGCACCGCTTGTGCGATTAGTCGGGTTCTGTATCATGGTAGGACTAGGATAGAGTATGTTTCTCCAAAGATTGGAATATATTTAATGGTTTAAACAAAGGTTTTGATGATAAATGGGTTCCATTTACTTATATAATTGGTGACTGCGCCTTCAAGAGTGATGCCTACTATTTGAGATGATCCCCTTGCGAGTTCCATTATCTGGGATACTACTTTTTTGACAACAATGGTAATCTTTCTTTAATGTGAGTTGTGCTTGTATACCGATACCTAGGTCCTACCAAGAAAAGATATACAGATTGAGCCCTAGTTTTGGAACTTTTGCCTTAATGACTATACTACTGGTGGGCTGGTTACGAGTATTTTCATTCGGGTTCAAATCCCTCCATAGACCTTGAAAATTTGGTACGTTAAGCCTAGATCATGATGAGTAGCCTAGGGGAGGGATATACAGAGGAGTACTAGTATATGTTTGAGTCCTCTTTGGGACCTTCTCTTTTGGGATTATCCTAGAGAGGAAACATGTCAACTTTTGGCTTTAGTGTATGTGGTTCAGTCCTCCATGGATCCTTCTTGATACGGGACTATCGCATAGAGGGAGCATTTCGGCACTTCTATACAGGGTATGCAGTTTGAGTCCTCCATAAGTTCCTCTCAATTTGGGACATCCCATAGAGGGAACAGTTATTTGTGCTTCGTTTTAGCCCTTTATACTCGGGACTATCCCAGAAAAGGAATATATTAAATCTCCGTTCATCAGTATGGTTGACTACTTTCCTTACTGCTATTATTGTTATATCATTAGCTATATTATTGACGTTAGATGTACTCTATTAGGTCGTATTTACACTGGTTATGTTGGGACTACAGGTACACGCTATATATGGGAAAATTTTCTTATGACCCGAGTCAGTGTCTGTGTGACCTACCCTGTTAGCGGATATGATATACATTGATGACTATTACCCTATCTTTCCATTTATTAGCTGTTATTGTAGTTACCCTTTGGGGTGGTCCATTTTACACCTATACTCTACTTATTTCAATTTATCTTACCTTATTTATGCTTACTAATGCTTGGTCAGCCTATGATGCCTACTGGGTACCTTTGTTTAGATATTCATTCTACACTTCTATATCTTTTCCTTATTTATGTACTAGTATGAGTTTTTCTGACAAACGTGATCAAGTGTAGTAGCTGGTAGTTCTGGAGATTCAGTAGTTGTTGGCGTTCTTACTGGTTGGTTGTCCCTTTAGTTCTAGAGCTATCCTAGTCGGGTCTTGGATAGCCATTTTTGTAGTTGCCCCATTAGGATTTGTATTCTATATTCATGTATATAGATTCTACATCCATGACACTAGGTCTTGGGACTGGTTTTATACTTGGTTTTATATTTCCAGATTTCTTTTGTGCTGCCCTTCTTTCCTTTCTCTGCTTTTCCTCCTTATGGTTTATTTTGGGTCCTTGTTACTGGACCATTGTTATTCACTCTAGGACAATATTAGGTTTTTCTATAGAAGAAAATATAGACACCATTACAACTTAATATTTAGGTCATGACAGAGTGGTATCGGAGCACTATGTTCATAAGGGTCTCTGGTTGTAGGAGTAGGAGTCTGGTAAGGTCCTGCAGATTGGTATGTAGATGCCTATATCCCATCTTTGGGATGCTATAGGGCTTTTTTATAGGTTTGATTCTTTCATTCAAGGTATTCACTAGTTTCTTGGTACTTATCTTGGCTCTATTCCCTCGTAGATGTATGCACGCTATTTGCACTAGGAATTGATGATGCTCCAGCGTCCCCATCGAGAGCTCCATATCGGGCCATGGTTGGACCTGAGCTTGAGGGAGAGGACAAACCAAAATTGAGATGGATGATCCCACACTTGAGATCTGCCTCCATCATAGATTCAGCAGCCTTTGGATGAGGCACTTAGAGATATATGGCAGTGTATGATGTCTATGTTTGGTAGAGCCCTATTTGACGATGGTCAAACTTCAGTCCAGGGAGAGAAATAGGGTGCCCCAGATCCTCTTGTTTAGTCAGCACCAGTGTCTATTATGGCTCCTCCCACTCAGTCTATCCCAGAGATACCGCCAACTCAGCAACCAAGCCAGTCTCAGCTTGTAGTTCCTGGTATGACTTTCGAGGATCAGAAGATGCACAGTTTTTTTATGTGTATGGGACCTCCAATATTTTTTGGTTACACTAGATAAGATCCATATGAGTTCATTGAAGAGTGTGAAGAGAGGTTGCAGACTTTTGTCTTGAAGGAGACACATAGGGTTGATTTTATTGGGTATCAGGTAAAGGGCTCGCAAAGATATGGTGGAGGTTATATAGAGAGAATAGACCCTTAGGGTCCATACTAATGACATGGGATTAGTTTATGGATGCATTCATGGCTTAGTATGTTCCCCGGAGTGTTCTCCAATATCTCAGGGTCCATTTTATCATTTGCAGCAAAAATTGATGATAGATTCGGAGTATAAGGCCTGATTCACACAATATTCGAGGCATGGGGTTGCTATTATGCCGTCAGATGCTGAGTGGGTTTGCCATTTATAGAAGGATTGAGGCTAGAATTGTACACAGATATGGAGTTATTACTAGCTCAGGGAATACCATTTTTAGCAGTGGTGAATCGTGCTTATAATGGTGAGAGGCATCTTCACTTTGCCTAAGGGGTCAGCGAAAAGAGACAGCAGTCAGGGTTATGTTAGTGGATCACAATATTTTGGGAGTATGTATGATAGAATAGGTCCCAAAATAAATAGTCACAGCAGCGGTACCAAGGATAGTCTAGCAAGTCAGTTCAGGCCTTCCTACTATCAGCCAGTGACATTCAAAGTAGTTAATCGTTAGAGGTACATTTTTTAGGGTTCAGGACTGGGTAGTCGGGGTGGCCCAGTTAGTGGTTCTGGTCGAGGAAGAGGTCAGGTTGCTATGACTGTGGTGAGATAGTCACTATTTAAGAGAGTGCCCATGACGTCGGGTTATTCAGCTAGTAGTTCAACCCACAGAACCTCTATAGACAGTACTGCCACCGGCTAAAGGTGGTCAGTTAGTGGATCAAGGTAATCATGATGGGGGACGAAGGAATCAGGGAGGGAGTAGAGGGGGAGGTCAGCAAGATGCTGAGCGCTATCAGTTCTACATCATACCCGATAGAGCCCGAGTAGAGGCTTTTGATGCTAAGTTACTGGTATGTTTATTAATTTGTCACTAGCCTTGTTATTGACCCACCCAATTTCTACCTATTCTTATGTTTCAGTTTACTTTACACCCTGTTTGGGCATTGGGTGTGAGATTTTACTCCTGTCGGTGAGTATGGATACTCCTGTAGGTAAGCCTATTATGGTAGATCAAATTCACTAGGCTTGTACTGTCACTGTACATGGGTTGGACACTTGGGATGATCTTGTGGCCCTGGACATGGTTTCTTTTGATGTGATTCTAGGAATGGATTTGTTATCCTACATCATGCGGTCCTGGATTATTTTTTCAAGATTATGACTTTATCCATGCCTAGCGTGTCTTTGATTGTGTGGAAGAGCCCTATTAGCCACTCTCTGATGTCATGGTATCTAGTATGCAGGCTATTAGATTTTATTCAGGGGTTGTAATGCTTATCTATATTATGCTCATGATGTGAGTGTTGACCCTCCTCCCCCTTCTTCCATGCTTGTGATCAGAGCGTTCCTTGATGTTTTTCCTGATGAGTTACCTAGCTTCCCACCCGAACATGTTGTTGACTTTGCTATAGATCTTGAGCCAAGTACCAAACCTATTTCCATTGCACTTTATCGCTTGGTTCTATCAGAGCTGAGTGTTCAATTATAGGACTTGGCTGCCAGAGGCTTTATTCGCCCTAGTATTTCTCAATGGGGAGCTTTGGTATTATTTGTGAAGAAGAAAGATGGGACTATGTATATGTGTATCTATTACAGGCAGTTCAAAAAGGTTACCTTCAAGAATAAGTATCCCTTACCGCAAATTGATGACTTGTTTGATCGGCTTCAGGTTGCAGCAGTGTTCTCAAAGATTGATTTGCAATTGGGTTATCACCAGCGGGCGATATCCCAAAAATTACTTTTCAAAGGTATGGGCACTATGAGCTCTTGGTTATGTCATTTGGGCGGACTAATGCCCCATTTGCATTCATGGACCTTATGACCAGAGTGTTTAGGCTGGACCTTAATTCATTTGTCATTGTATTTTTCGATGACATCCTGGTGTATTCTCATACCCGAGAGCAGTATGAGAAGCATTTAAGAATTGTACTCCAAACTTTCATAATTAAGCATTTGTATGCAAAGTTCTCGAAGTGTTCCTTTTGGTAGATTTGGTTGCATTCTTGGGGAATGTGGTATCTTCATCGTTGTATCATTGTAGATCCAGCTAAGGTTTCAGCTGTTCGTGATTGGCCCCTAACCACCATTCCCTTCATATCCATTTCTTTGTCAGGTTGGCCAATTATTATAGACGGTTCATACAGGGTTTTTCATCCATAGCATCTCCTATGACAGATTGACCTGGAAGGATGTTCCCTTTTGGTGGTCTGAGGATTATGAGTCCGATTTTTTAAGACTCAAGAAATTGCTTACTTCTACACCAGTGTTGACAATTTTGGTCGATGGCTAGTAGTATAATATTAATTATGATGCCTCCAGTATTGAGCTGGGTTTTTTATTAATGAAGCAGGGCAGAGTTATTGCATATGCCTCTCGTTAGTTAGAGACTCATGAGAACAACTACCCCACCCACGACTTGGATTTGGCGCAGTAGTTTTCGCACACAAGATTTGGAGGCATTACCTTTATGAGGTTTTCACCGATCATCGCAGTCTTCAGTACATTTTGAGCCAAATGGAGGTCAACCTCAGGTAGAAGAGATAGGTCGAGATCCTGAAGGACTATGATATTAGCATACTATATCATCCCAGTAGAGCTAATGTAGTTGCAAATGCACTAAGCTAAAAGACTATCATTATGGCTAGCTTTCCTTCAATTTCTGTTTCAGAGAAGCAGTAGGCCTTAGATATTCAATCTTTAGCTAACCAATTGATCCGACTAGACATATCCTTCCCGAGCAGGGTCCTTGCGCTCATTGAGACTAGACTACCTTGTTCGATAATATTCAACGGTGAAAGTACGAGGATAGATCTCTGATTCACATTCGAGAGTTGATTCTAAGGGGAGATTACAATGGTGCATACCTAGATTCAGACGGTGTTTTTATGGATGGACAGTCGTATTTTTGTTCCCATGATAAATGACTTGATTTAGGCTATTCTTCACAAGCCTTATTGTACTATATATTTCATACACTCGGGCATCGCAAAGATGCGTGAAGATTTGAGACATCATTACTAGTGGCATCATTTGAGATCAAATGAC
Source organism: Withania somnifera (assembly GCA_039654485.1). Lineage (NCBI taxonomy): Eukaryota > Viridiplantae > Streptophyta > Magnoliopsida > Solanales > Solanaceae > Withania > Withania somnifera. The sequence continues at coordinate 6,533 of JBDJHY010245801.1, forward strand.
ACCAGGTTTGTTTCCCGATGCTTAAACTACTAGGGGTGAAGTTTGAGCATCGTAGACCAGGTGGTGTGTTGTAAAGACTACCTATACCTAAGTGGAAATAGGAGAGGATCACCATGGACTTCATTTTAGGACTCCCACATACTTCCAGGGGTCATGATTGTATATGGGTCATCGTGGATCGACTGACCAAATCTGCACAGTTTTACGGACTTCATCTTCTTGATGGGTAGCAAGGTAGCTCTAAGCACGACTTTCCACTCTCAGACAGATGGCCAGTCTAAGCGAACTATCCAGGTATTCCAGGATATGATGCGGTCTTATGTCTTTGATTTTGGGGGCATCTAGATCATCATTTGGCTCTAGAAGAGTTATCTTATAATAATAGCTACCATTTTAGTATTCATATGGCACCATTTGAGGCCTTGTACGTTAGGCGTTGCAAATTACTAATAAGTTTGTACAGGTTAGCCCCGCCTCCAGATTCGGTAACCATCCATCCAGTGTTTGTCACGACCCAAAGTTCAGGGTATGGTAGCATCTACAACCCTCCTGTAGATAAACATAACCCTACAGCCCAGAGCTATATGCATGGGATATAAACTCTCAAAACATCTAGTAAAGCGGTAAAATAAGTATAACATAAAGGAATAGAAGTAGAAAAAATACATACATAACCAAAATCCCAAAACCTAGTGTCAATGGCCTAGGAGCTACTATACAGAATATCCAAAATATTGAAAATACAAAGAAACACCTACAAAAGAAATACAACATAGGGCCTGCTATAGATATAATAAAGCAAGCCTAACTCAAGGAAACCACGGTCGGCTCAGACGGCAAAGCTTATCGTAATATCCACAATCAGCTGTATCTACTTTGCACGATCACAGTGTCTCTAATAACCCCTGTCGGTACCTCCACCACGGAAAAGTTACAGAAGTGCATCATGAGTACCAAACAAGGTACCCAGTAGGCATCATTGACCGACTGGGCTAAAATAAAATGCAAGTAAGAAAGGTGAGGAAGTAAAACAGGTCAATGATAATAGGAAAGCGGTAAGATTAATAGATAAGCAGAAAGATAAGGTACCGAAAATATAAGTACCAATCTACATAAACTAAAAATGGTGAACACAATCTAGAGAGACAAGAACCCAAAAAGCCAAAAGCGAAGTACGAAAATGTACCTGCGCTCCAGCTAAGCCAAACCCCAATAACCATAATGTTATATATGCATGTACCATGAATAAAGGATCGAATAGTAGGATACAGCTAAGTAAGGAACAAAAAGTAAACACAAAAAACCTTCCTGGCATCCCATACCATCGGTAAGTACAAACAGCACAGCAAAACCCACTGTGACTTCCCTCTTAAGCCCGGTGAGTAAAATAGAGCATTATCATGTAGTTTGAAAACCATCCTCTCAATAAGTGCAAATATTAGGCCCCACCAAAATAGTGCCAAACATTGGGGCCTCGCCTAAAAAGTGCCAAATCTCGGGGCCTCGCCCCCTATTAGTTCCAATACATCACGGCCTCACCCAAACAATGTCAAATCTTGGGCCTCGCCCAATCAGTGCTAAATCTTGGGGCCCACCCCCTATCCGTTCAAAACATCAAGGCCTCACCAAATTAGTGCCAACTCTCAGGGCCTCGCCCCCTATCAGTGCCACAATACAATATAACAACAACAATAATGATAATAATGAAAATGGAAAGTAACCAAAAACTAGGATCATCCAAAAGCCACAGCTCGGGGGAATCGTGATCTAAGTTCAAGCGTAAGTTGATAAGGAATCAAAGGAGAAAATAAGGTTTAAAGAAAAGAAATAAAAACATTTTACATAAGTTAAAAGAGGCAAAAAGAAGGAGAAATACCCGAGAAAAATTGCTCCACAAACCCACACGATCTCACACGCAACTCTCCACCACCCCCCTCAACTGAAAACACTCAAAATTCAGCTCAAGAGGCCAGGCTAAGGCTAAACTTTGAAGAAGAAAAGGCTAAAACTGAAGGGGTGAACCCCTTTTTATAGGCTGCCTGGGCCGTTGGGGTGCCCTTTTAGCCACTGGGGCGACTCCCTGGATGTTGGGGAGACCTTGCCAGGCCGACTCCCTGGGAACTGGGGTGATGGCACAGGGGATACACCCGGGAAGAAAACCAATTACTCAACTAGCCAAAAATCAACATTCCAGAGCTGATGGAATTTATGGAATTCCAATCTGATGCTCCTATCACCAGAAGACCACCCAGGCTCAAAAATGAGATTTTGATAGGCTGAATTTCATCAAAACAACCCAAACTCAAAATGAAAAGCTCGGGACACAAACTTAAGGTCCACCTAGACTAAAGTCGGCATTCCAGAGCTAACAGAACCATCAGAATTTGATTCTGATAGTGTTTTCTACAATTTCATGCTCAAGTTCCACTATTTTAAAACTAAAACTTCAAAATAGGAAAACTGAGATAACGAGCAAACGAGTCACTAGGACACCGAGCTACCGGTCCCAGCAAATCATAAATTACTTAGGAAAACTACCAGACTGCTCTAAGTATAGAAAAAGATGGAAGGCGAGGAAACAACAGAATGGTTCATTACAACATCCACCACTAAAAAGGAATTTCATGCTCGAAAGTCAAGAAAAAAGCAGTACCTGAAGGCTATAAAAAATGTGGATAATGGGCTTGCATATCATGCTCTGTCTCCTAGGTAACCTCCTTAACTGGTCGATGTGCCCAATGAACCTTCACTACCAAAATCTCCCTAGACCTGATCTGCCTCACATCTCTATCTATAATAGCCTCAAGCTCCTAATATAAGTCAAGGTGTCATCAATCTGCACAGCCTCTCGACAAAGGGCATGGGACGAGTCCAGTACATAGCAGCGGAGCATCGATACATAGAAAACTAGATGAACTGCAGGTAACTCTGGTTGTAAATCAAGTTTATAGGATCCCTCTCCCACTCTCTGTAAGATCTCATATGGCTCAATGAACCGAGGGCTAATCTTGCCCCGCCTACCAAACCTCACAATGCCCTTTAAGGGAGAAACTCGAAGGAAGACCAAGTTGCCAATACTAAACTCAAGGTGCCGAAGCCTACGATCTTCGTAGGACTTCTGCCTACTCTGCTCTACCTGCAACCTATCCTAAATAAGTCTGACCTGATCTGTAGTATTGCAGAGCTAATTAGAACTCTGAAGTCGACCCTTTCCACCACTAAACTATCCAATGGGTGATCTGCAATGCCTTCCATACAAAGCCTCGAATAGAGCCATATGAATACTGGAGTGGTAGATGTTAATATACGTAAACTCTGCCAAGGCAAAGTGCCTATCCCAACTACCTCCAAAATTAAAAACACAGGCCCACAATATATCATGAAGCACATGAATGGTCCTCTCAAACTGCCCACCGTCTATGGGTGAAATATTGTACTCAGATCAACCTTTGTACCCAACTCCCTCTTAATCAACCTCCAAAATTGCAAGGAGAACTGTGTGCCCCGATTGTATATGATAGATAATGGTACCCCATGAAGTCTAACTATCTCATGGACATATAGCTTGGTCAATCTCTCTGCACCCCAAGTTGAACGAGTAGATAGGAAGTGAGATGACTAAGTCAATCAATCCACGATAATCCAAATGCAATCAAACCCTTTGGAAGTACAGGGAAGGCCCATGACAAAATCCATGGTAATCTGCTCATAATTCCAATCAGGGATAGGGAGCCTCAGCATCTCACCACTCGGCTTCCAGTGTTCAAACTTCACCTGCTGACAGTTCAAACACCGAGACATGAAGGATAATGATGCCTCATATCACGGTACATCCTCGCAATACACAGATAAATAGAGTATCTGGAGCAGTGGACCTTATGCAACAAGGGCTGAACCAGATCACCAACCCTAAGAATAGCAAGGTGTTGCATCCAAATGCACACGCAAGTGTACGCGATCGTACACGTAATATAATGGCTCCTGCGAGACAGATGTCGAACCCACAGGGACTTGTATTAACTTTTTAATTAGATTAAACTAATTCTTAAATATCATTTAAGCGGAGAGATTGAAGAGATATAATGGAAAATGTAATTTAACTAAGAATCATAAAATTAACTAATGGGAAATTAATCTAGGAAAAAATATATTTCTACTCAATCAATGAATAACTCGAACTACGGTTATGGATTTGCTAGCAATCATATTTAATTAATTTAATTAA
>JBDJHY010245812.1:0-19405 GCA_039654485.1 Withania somnifera
TGGAATATGTTTTTCATGCAAGATGCATATCTGACTTGTTACTGTTCGGCTCCATTTTGATTTCGTTCCCTAATTTAAAAATTCTACTAGTGTAGAATTTTTTATACTTCCAGGCGTTCAGCACGATCGTGCTCTTGTGACACGATCACGGTGGTTCTCCCTTTTCCTTCTTTGGCGTAATTTCACTCGTGTGGCGCGATCGCGGTAAACCTCCCTCTTTATTTCTTCTATGCAATCACGCTCTTTGAAAGCAATCATGTTAAGCCCCATTCTCTTTCTTTAGCATGGTTGCGATGGTGAAACGTGATAGCATTTTATTGCACCAAGCTATATAAGCAATAATTCCTCAATTTTTTAGTCAGCGTCCATATAGTTTCTCACTTTAACTCTCTCAAACATCTTATTCTCGATGGAAATCATAGTTCTAGTGCGCAGAACTCATGTTGGATGTATATATTGAGTTCCTTATCTAATAGGCTTTATACTAAGAAAATAACTTGAGACCAGAAGAGCCTTATTATATAATAAACATGGTGCATGGTTTGATACGAAGCCTCTGTATATTTCCATAGGTGACAGTGCTTCTTCGTGCAAAGATCGTCAAATATCTTCAAATTGATTGCAATTAATAATCAAAGGTCACAAACTCTGAAACTTATGTTCTTGTGTAAGAGAATGGTAAAACAATATTGTTCTCCAAAGTTAGTTCAAACAAGCTGTGTAAAGATAACAATGATTAAGAGTGTTTTAAAATAACCTAATACAACTATTTATAGTCCATGGGTACAAGTGTAATATTTCATACTTGGAATAATTGCCGCTTAGTTTTGGGCGGAACCTTGGGCAGTCTGTCACCAAACGAACAACCTGATTTTCTATCTATGTGTTCTCTTATCCAATTCATTTTGGTTTGGATGGATCCCAGTTGGATGATCCATCTAGGGTTGGACTGTCTATGCAATCCTTCATCTATTTCTAGAATTCAATTTAGACTACCCTTTTGAACTCGTCTAAGGCTCGACGAACCATCCATTTCTAGATGAAAAATAGATCTCTTGAATAGGTGAATCTCTCCTAGATGGTACAACTTGGAGGAAATATCCAAATAGTCTTCAAAGCATTATTTTTCCCTGTAATTTCTCCAAAGTTTCAAACATCTACTTTACCCTGCAAATACACAACAAACACATCATATCATACAAAAGTTACTCAAGAACATGCATATTTTCATAGTTTTAAGTGTAATATGTGATGTGAAAAGTCGTCACATCAAACCTCAATCTATAACGTTTGATTGTCCTCAAGGAACAACAAAATGCAAAATATTAAACACTTAAAACACCCCTAGTACAAAATTTGACTTAGCACAAGAAGTCATTAAGAATCACATGACACTAGCTGATTTTTTTTATTTATTGACTGCAACTTTTGAATGATGAACTAAAAGTCCTCTTACAAGGCCTGCATCACTTGATATTACTATAGTAACATCTTTACAGTTGAGTTAATTATCTACTTGCCCTCACCAAAAAAATATCCCTCATGCACAAAGATTAATTTATCATAGGATTGGGAAAGTATTCACTCACACTCAGAAAGAAATCTAATTATGCATACAAAAGCCATAGATTTTCCCTTATCAGTTATAACTCAGTTTTCAACAAGTTAACATGAATCACATTAGGATTTTATTTGTCGTATAATGAAGATTTGAGTACTATTAGGTCATCATCTGGGAACTTGGTGACTGTCCAACTTATTCTGTTACCCCCGTTTTCTCTTTTTCATTAGACCTTTTTTCAATCTTTTTTTCTCTTTCTCTCTTTTTTTCTTCTTTCTTTAGCATTAAAACATTTATTTATGTACACTTGTCATCCTCTACTTTTGTTTATACTCTATACACACAACCATATGTATATTGATGTATTTTTTTTTTGTAAGAAGGCTTCATGGTGGTGATCCTTAACCTAATTTTTAACTTATGTTGAAGACACATTATTCACTACTAGACCAAGGCTAATATAAAATGTTTCGATTCATTCTTTCGCAATGCTTTCTACATAGCCACCCAAACCTAGGTTAGAATACCTAAGTCACAACATCTACTTTTCATTTTTTCAGGGATCACCCTATAGATGGTTATAGAAATATAGTTATAAGGATCAACTTGGAAACTCAACATTATTTTGGGGACTCTTTTAAGACTAAGTGACTTATCAAATAAGGCCTAGGATCATTTTCAAATCAACCTACTTTATACTTAGCTCAAATTGAGCTACATATCACATATAAAAAAAATTAGACTAATTTTACTCACCCAAACTTTTCAAGTAGAAAACTCATATCAAACTAAAACTGTAATGCATTTAAATTAAGATCTGCAGTTGCAGTCAGCATCACACATCTTTTACAGCTCATAATGTAATACATCTAATACTTAACAAAAGCCAATGATTTTCTTTAAACTCAAATTTTATTCATACAGGGGTATCATTGTTTAATACAATACATCAAAACATAAAACTAAAACCTAAACATGCCAACTCTGCTAGATAGCATGTCTTAGGGAAAAGAACATGGAAGCAAAAGCCTTAAATGAATCAAAATAGAAATAAATACATAAGAACTAAAATAAAAAAAACTATAAAAACACAAAATAGGTACTATTCCCTCCCTATAAAAAACATTGCATTGTCCTCAATGCATATACCAATAAAATTTAAATGGAAAAAGGGTGTGTACCTTAATACAAGCGAAGCAATTACACAAATTTGGGTTGTCTCCAAATAGCTCATGATTTAACATTGTGGCACTAGAGAATCACCTTGAGACTCAGATTTCATAAAGTAAAACCTTTTCAAAAAATCGGACCTCATCCATAGATCCATAAAACTTCTTTTTGTGCTGTCCGTTTACTTTAAATATGACAACCTTTTCATTCTCTAGCTCGACTTTCTGGACGAAAAGACTGTTGCGACAACATATGGGATAGATCAATGTGATCTTAACTTACCTAGGAACAATCTTAATCTTGAATTAAACAACAATACCAAGTCTCCTGGCCTGAAGTCTCTATGCTCAATTCTTTGATTGTAGTACTTCTTCATCCTCCTTTTGTATATAGAGGCTCCCTCATATGCATTGGTTTGAAACTCTTCCATCTTATTAATTTTTTCTTGACGCAAACTGATAGGTGCATTCCATTTTAACTTGACTCTTTTTAAAGACCACATCAGTTTGTGCTCCAGTTCCATCGGTAAATGGCAAGATTTTCCATACACCAGCTGAAAAGGGGACATACCAATAGTCTTTTCAATGCAGTTCTATCTGTCCAAAAAGTATCATCTAACTTATGGGACCAATCTATCCTTGAAGTGTTCAAGTCTTTTTCGGTATTGATTTGATCTATATATTAGAGACCTCCACCTAACCACTTTTTTAGGATGATAAGGTGTTTCCACCATATGCTGCTTTACCCCATACTTAGCCAACATTGCCCAGAAGACTTTATTATAGAAGTGGGAGCCTCCATCACTAATGATTTCTCTAGGAGTCCCAAAGTTGGTAAAGATGTTCCTCTTAAGGAAATCCACTACCCTCTTTCCTTAGCTGTCAGGAAAATCTACAATTTTCACCCACTTAGCACATAGTTGACAACTGCTAGGATGCACTTTTGTCCATATGAACTCACAAAGTGGCCCATAAACTCAACTACCCAGGCATAAAAAATCTCCATTTCCATGATTAGAGTCATAGGAAGTTCATACTTACATGAAATAGCTCCCTGTATTTGAGATTTTTGACATGCCTTCGCAAACTCATATGCATTATTATGTAGGGTAGGAAAATATTAACAACACTATAATACTTTCTGTGTAGTCCAGACACCACCGTAATGCTCTTTGACTGGGGATGAATGAAAAACTTTAAGAATACCCCCATATCAACCTCCAGAATACATCTCCGTATCATTTTGTCTGAACAGAGCCTAAATAAGAAAAGCTTATCCTAAAAGTATCTTCTGGTATCATGGAGGAAGTTTCTTCTTGCAGAAAGGCTTATACCTTCAAGCATGATGTTACTGATGAAAAAGTTGGCAAAGTCAGCATACCACAAAGCCATATCTTCTCTAATAGCCATTACCCTTTCATCAGGGAAGGCTTCCCTAATTTTTATGTCTACTCTTCTTTACCCATCTGCCTCCAGTCTGGAAAGGTGATCAGTTACTAGGTTTTCACACCCTTTGCAGTATTTTACAGTAAAATCAAATTCTTCTAGCAGCAATATCCAATGAATAAGCCTAGGTTTGGCATCTCTTTTAGCCATGATATATCTTAAAACGTCATGGTCAGTATGCACCATCACTTTAGTACCAAGAAGGTAAGATCTGAACTTCTCAAAAGCGTATACCACATCATGAAGCTCTAGCTCAATAATTCTTTTGTGCCTTATTCAATGGTTTACTAACATAATATATTGGATGGAAAATCTTATACCTCTTCTTCTGAAGTACAGGATTAAGTGCCACACCTCTAGTATCGCACATTAGCTCAAAAGAATCTGCCTAATTTAGGCCACCCATAATTAACACAATGATTAGTTTTTGTTTGAGCCCTTCAAAGGCCTTCAAACAAGATTCATCAAATGAAAACTTCACCTATTTCTCAAGAATTTTGAATAGTGTTCTTGAAATTTTAGAAAATCTTGAATATATTAGTTATAGAAACCTGTATGGCCTAAGAAACTTCTCACACCCCTGAAAGAGATCAGGGGAAGTAGCTTTTCAATCACCTCCGCCTTTGATTTATCCACCTCAGTACCTTTTTCTAAAACCTCGTGCTCTCAGACAGTACCTTTTCTTACCATAAAATGGCATTTCTCCCAGTAAAGAACCAAGTTAAATTCAATGCATCTCTATAGGGAATTACTTAAAGTTGCTGGGCAGTCATCGAATGTATCACCTACTGTAGAAAAATCATCCATGAAGATCTCAAGAGAGTCTTCCACCATATTAGAGAAGATAGACATCATGCATCCTCTAAGATATGGTAGGAGCATTTTACAATTGAAAGGTCATATATTTGATAGAAAACATACCATAAGGGCATGTGAAAGTTGTCTTCTTCTAATCCTCTAGGGCTATGGAAACTTGGTTATATCCTGAGTAACCATCTAAAAAGCAATACAACCTCATCCTGCAAGGCGATCAAGCATCTAATACATAAATTACATTGGAAAATGGTCTTTCAAAGTAGAAGAGTGTAAGTTCCTGAAGTCCATGCAAATCCTCAATCTGGCCTTAGTAGGATTAACTCATTTATCTCATTCAGTACTACCGCATGTCTCTCTTTTTTTTTGGTACGCATTGTACTGGACTTAACCATATTTTCTATTTGGGTAAATATCTCCTGCATCTAACCACTCAATAATTTCCTTTTTGACCACGTCTTGTATAGGTTGATTAAGTATCCTTTGATGTTGCCTTCTAGGAACACTATCAACCTCTATCTCAATATGATACAAGCAAATACCAGGTGGGATACTGAGAATATCTATGGTAGTCTAACCAATGGCTTTCTTGAACTTTCTCAAAATTCTAACAAAGGCTACGGTTTGCTGGTCCATCAGAAGGGAAGAAATGTTGACCCGCAAGGTGTTATTGGCTCTTAAGAAGACATATTGTAAGTGACTTAGGAGTGTTTTTAGTTCCAATACTAGGGGCTTTTCAACTGATGGACACTTGTTTTGTAGGTCTTGGTCAAGATTTTTTGGCTCATATTAATAACACCCTATTCCTGTTAAAGCATTTACAGTTTTCTCATATACTTTCATTCCCTCAATATCATAATTCATCACTACTGCTACCAACAACTCAATAAGCACTTTCTCATCAATCTGCGGCTCTCCCATATTATCCTATTTAAAATCAATAATAAATACCACATTTATATCCTGTGGTTGCTTCATGGATTTGCATACTTTAATGTTACTTCTTCATTATTCAATCTAAGTTTCATCTTACCTCTCTCAACTCTACTAAAGCTCTCCTGGATACTAAGAATAGTCTACCCAAAATATAGGTACCTCAAAGTCAACATCACAGTTAGAATAACAAATTTGGTAGAAAAAATAAGGATGTTCCCCTTAACAAGTACATCAGACAAGATTCCTACTGGTCTTTTGACGGATCTTTCAGCTATCAAAATCCGCATAGTTGTTTGTTTGGGGGCACCTAAGCCCAACTGTCTTTAGATTTCTAAAGGAAAAAAGTTGAAACTAGTACCTAGATCACAAAGTTCCTAAGCAAAGTAGAGCATTCCAATAGTGCATGGAATTGTGAACACTCAAAGGTATTCATTATTTTGTACCAAGGATCTAGATGAAATAGCCCCACAATGATGAATATGATTTTCAGGATCAAAATTGATTGTTCTTTTCTTGGTTACTACGTCTTTCATAAACTTAGCATACCTTTGTATTTGCTCTAGTGCCTCAACCAGCAATACATTCATGGATAGCTATTTCATAATATTCATAAACTTCTCAAACCGATTATTCTCAACTTTCTTTTTTACTCTTTGAAAAATTAGGTGGTAGCCTTGACATCTCATTACCTATTATTGTTCCTCCTTATCCAAGTCATCCACATGTTTACTTTCCCTCTATAATCCAACCTTATTCACATTAACTAAATCTATTTTTGGGGTTGAACTCTTAGCTTCTTTATACTTTTCTAAAGTTGGTTTCGGATCAGACAATGACTTTTCGCTTCTAGTGGTGATAGCCATGTAGTGGCCATCTTTCTTTGAATTGTATGCCATCTCACTTCAATTTTAATGGTTAAGAGATGCGGACATCTACCCTGTCTAGAACTCTAATTCTTTTAATGACGTGGAATGTAATTCAATTATATGATCAATATTAGAGATCCTCTTATTCATCGCCTTCAAACTTTCAACAGATGATTCTACCTTATGAAGCACCTTAGCTAACATATCTTCCTTTCTTGAAGTCCCGACCTCTTTCTCATAATTTTATGGAGGCACATGCACTCCATTACTGTTCCTATTGTGTGTTTCCTTATTTTTCCAACTTCTATGCTCTTATCATGATAATATCATTGTTCATGTAAATGTTTTCTATTAGAATTTTGACTTTGGGTTCCCTGTTGGAACCCCCACCAATTTTGTAGCTACCTAGCCTTCTCTTTGGAGTCTGACTCACTACTTTCATACCTTTATTTACCATATGAACAAATAACTTTTACCTTATCATGTATACCATCTAGCAATTTCTTAGACAACAAGGGTATTTGTTTTTTCAAATAAGCCATGTCCTGATCACATTACTCTTCTCTTCAGTGTTATTCCGCCAACATAACATCATTTCTGGAACCACCAAAGACTTTTGATTCCCTGGTGTGCTAAACCTTGGTGTTCTCAGTTACCGTGTTAAGCTCTTGTGAAACTTGTGCAAACGTTCTCATCATATAATACCCTCTATTAATTCCATCCACAACAAACTTTGAAGGTGCATTTAGAGCTCGGTAGAATGTCTCTTTCAGGTAGTTATCTCCCAAACCATGCGTGGGATGTTGCTTTATCTTTTTGTTGAATAATGTTGTATCATTCTTCTATCTAAAGTTTCACTAGAATCTTGTATTGAGGAAAGAACCTTTTTAGGAAATTCTCTTATAGCTCTCCCCAATTTTCTATTAAATTCAAGAGTAAGTCGTTTAACCACATTATCACCTCCCTACTCAGCGATAATGGAAAGATCCTTAATCATATGGCATTCTGGCTTAATCCCAGTAGGTTGTAAGACTTGGATATAATAATGAATTTCTCTAAGTGCAAGTTGGGGTCTTCACCATCTACCCCTCAAAATAACCCTTTCATGGTTAGCAGCTAAATTATGGTGCTGGTGATATTGTGTTCTCCACCCGCTGCACACAGGGGTTGAATGATTGCCCTTGTTGCACCGGCTCTATCAAGGTATTCCTCATCATTATCCACATAAGCCTCATTATTCCTTATAGGATGAGGTCTAAGAGGTGCCTCTAGATCATTTCCTCTTCATGACACGTCTAAATGAAGCAGCTCGGGTTCAGATAGTGGTGCATTTTCTTGCGTAGTCATTCTTTGTAAGTGTTCGTGAGATCTCCAAATCGAATGGTAATAATTTTATAACTGAGATTCAGGTAGTTGGCATACACTACATGTGTCCTATAGTAGACAAAAAAAACAACAAAAGTGAAAAAAAGAAATAAAACTTAATGACAAACACTATACTTGACTTTCACCAATAGCTGTATTCCCTGACAACGGCACCAAGATTTGATACCGCTATAATTATACCTATGAATGAAGCATAAGAAATCATTGTTCAAATATAGAATCGAACAAGGTTGGGGTCGATCCCACATGGAATATGGTATCGAGTTTAAGCCTAGTATCAATGTTTAATAAACTAGTAATTATTTCTAACAAGATATAAAATGTAAAAAAACTGGATTGATTGGTATGAAAATATTATTTGCAATTTACTTCTAATATCAATGGATGTAAGTTATAAAAAGGAACTCAAGTGATGAGAAAACCTAGGACTGGGTTCGCCAGGATTCTAATAAAACTTCAGATTACAAACATCAATAGTCTTGCAATCTTTCCCAGGTGCAGAGTTATTTATAGTAATCGTGCTATTTACCTACATATTTTTTGACCTATAATAATAGATAAATCTCTTTTGAATTGGTCTGTAAAAGAGTGTATTATTCCATATAATAACTCAAGATGATTACCCTTATTACCGCAATAATCATTAGACGAGGGTTAACACCCCGAATTTCTTAGTAAAATCTCATCTCTAAGTTTTAACCACATGGTTAGTACTAGTTAAACCTAGGCATGTTCTATTGTTTGTAACCACTAAAAATCCATTAAATTGTCTAGACTATGTGTCCATACACTTAGATGCAAGAACCATAATAGAATTGCATTCCTAGTTTTGTTTCACCCATGGATCCCACAACCCTAGAGCTAGGGTTTAGCTACTCATGATTATTAAAACATAGTAATAAAAAGAAAATGTAATACACGTCATACCAAGAAAATAATCTTAAAATTGATTGCAATTAAAGGGAATTGTAAAACAATGGTGTTCGCCAAGTTGGGTCAAACAAGTTGTGTAAAGATAATAATAATTAAGAGTGTTTTCAAAATAACCTAATAAAACTATTTATAGTACATGGGTACAAGTGTAATATTTGAAACTTGGAATAAATTGTTGCTCAGCTTTAGATGAAACATTAGGCGAACCATATGTCACCAGATGAACCACCTGATCTTCCGTTTGTATATTCTATTATCTAGTGTTTTTTGGTCTGGATGGAGCCCAGTTGGAAGAGTCATCCAGGGTTGGATGGTACGTCTAATCCTTAGTCTGTTTCTAGTCTTCAATTTAGACTTTGCTTTTGGACAATTCGCCCAAGTCTCAACGAACCATCCATTTCTTGATGATGGATGGATCTCTTAAACTGTTGACTCTTTCCTAGAAGGTATAGATTGGGAAAACCATCCAGGCTTGAGTGAAACATCCAAATAGTCTTCAAAACTTCATTTTCATTTTATTTATAATTTCTCCAATGTTTTAGACATCAAATTTACCCTGCAAATACACAACAAACACATACAATAATAAAGAATTTACTCAAGAACATGCATACTTTCATAGTTTAAGTGCAATATGTGACATAAAATGTCATCACATCAGTTGGCTTCTGGCATTGGCTATTAAGATTACCGTATATTGGTGTGTTTTTATTATGAGATCATAGTGTATTGATCATTGTGGGCTACGTTATGGTATGAACCTCTTGTCTCTAAAGATTTACGATGGGTATGGCTATAATTCATGTTTCTAAAGATTAGTTATGGCTTACTTAGTGTACCTTGGAAGTTAGTTATCAGTTGTTTGGATCAAAAACTCTTCTTTTGGATAGGATAAACTGGTTATTACCTAGTAGATGGATTTGGTATAGGTGTACACTTGGTTTGGAAAGGTTGTATCATAAGGTTCTTGGGTGTGCTCCACAGGACGGTGAACTTGGTGGGTTAACTTTATGGAATTTCTTTTGTACATTAGGATCAGTATTTTCCATAGTAAGGGTTCTATGATGTTACTTCAGTGTGAGAAGTTTGAGATATTGGTTTACGAGTCAGCTTTAGTAATTGAGATACGTCAGGGTTGGTTTTTGATCATCCCTTAAACATTCATTCGGTTTGGGTTCTCCCAGGGTAATTGGTCATTGTTTTTCTCTTTTTGCCTAATTAGTGATTGTTTTAAATTGATAGTTGATTGAAGTTATGCTAGTTTGAGTATTCAGAGGGTTTGTTCTATTATTTAAGATCATAGCATTTTCGTATTCTTGCTTTTCTAAGACAGTTTGTTTGTGGAATATTTTAGATGTTGATACTACTTTGAGTTTGAGTTTAAGAGTTGATATTTGAAATGGTAGGGATAGTTGGGTTAGTGATAAAGGGCCAGTGATAGTGTGGTAGTAGGATCAAGTATTGAGATTGAGTCTAGTAGGGTAGTTATTTGTACGAATAGTATTAAATGGTTCGAGGATAATATTCTTGTGTTATGAAGAGTGGGGATTATAATGATTGTCTTATGAGGGATTGTAGCCTTCACCTTCTATCTTTGAAAGTTCAAGTGAGGTACAGAAAGGTCTAGTAATAAACTTCAATAAATGTAGCATTTCACTATATACCGTTCAGTGGGGTTGTCATTGTTTTCGAAGATTGAGTGCCTTAAAGGGGTTGTCATTATCAACTTTTTTTAGATCAGTCCACCCTTATTTCTTTATCTTTTCTTGTAGTCCAGGATGATTTTTTTAGGTTGTTCGCTAGAGGCATTTCAGTCATGTGGGGTTTGGTTTGCTACGGTGTGAGGCATGGGGTGCCCAAATCACTTAGTAATTAGAGAAATTTTGAATCATTTTGAAGGATTAAAGAGCAGTATAAAGCCTTGCTAGAGGATTCTAGCATAAAAGTTATGAGTATTCTGCAAGATGGTTTAAAAATGAGGAAACTTTGCTATGAGCATTAGAGATGCTAATCAATTGTGAGACTACCTTTGTACATGGTAACTTGTATACTTGTTCTTAAACAATTAAGGATCACTCATTTTAGTTTCTTTTTCTCCTGGCTTAATGGTGTTATCATTAGTTGAGCTCCGGGGTTTTCAAAAGATAGTGGTTTGACATTAGTTTTGACATTTCTTTTAGGGTAACTTATAAATCCCTTCTAGTATTTTCATGTTAAATTAGTTTGTTATTCAGGTGTTGTGTATTAAAGGTTCCTTAATGATATCTTTCAGCCTAAGAAGATAGGTCTTGTAGGGTGGTTCTCCCTAGTTACAGTGTTAGGGCTTCTTATCCCTTACATCCATTCTGACATTTGGGGACAATAGTCTTTTTTAGTAGTGGCTAATATATGACCCTTCTAGTAACTCTTGTGTCTGTATGTGTTCTGTGTACACTAGAGCCTTCAGTAGCTGCCCCAGGTCATGTATGACCTACTGGACTGGTAGTTTGGGTCCTTGATGGTTCGGTTGAGATTTATCTTAAATTTTCTATTTTAAAGCTTTAAATTAGGTAATTATTAATTTTAGTCAACAATCACTAAAATAAGCTCAAAATTAATTTCTAATATATCTGCTAGCTCCAAAAGTAGATTTTTGTCTACTTTGAACCTTGGTTTGGCTCTAGGAGCTTTTAGTGCAAGTTTATATTATTAACGAGATACTAGCTGGCCAGTAATTGAGTGTTTTACTTTTGCCAACATTTGATGATTGGAGAATTGAATCATAAAATTGAATACACAATCAACTGTAGAATACCGGGTTTGGGTTAGGGAGTATGTGGGTTCTCTTCTAGAGGTACAAAAGATCATTTTGGTCTTTCTGTTAGATTTTATGTTTTTTTTGTGTTAAAGCATTGACTTAGTCAACATTTATCCAAAATGATCTTGTACAAGAATTTTAACTGTGTCGTTGAGTCCTTAATGTCATTTTTGATATGTCAGCACTATGGGTTTATGGGTATTAGGTTTTGAGTAGTCCTGGGGGCCCTGTACGAAGTCTTAATTTTAGCTAAGTTGTTGGTTAAATATTGCAACTGGTGGAGCTTCATAATACTTAGCATGATTGTGTAGTGGTGCTGTAATTACGCGATTGTCGCCCCTTCTATTTAGCACGATTGCACTCTTTTCTGCAATCTCTCTTCAGTGCTTGATCCATCCTGATCACAATTTTTCTCTATTTATATAATCACACTTCTGCTGATGATCTTGAAATGGGTGATCATGTATGGGGACCACAATAGTACTTCCTCCATTATCTCCTTGATACTGCGGCCGCATTCCTTGCCTGATGCCTCCCTAACGTGATTACAACCCTATGATATGATCACACTAAATGGTGCCCATCCCCATATAATTTCATTTCCTCAAATTTTCAGACATGTTTACCTAATTTTTCTCACTCCTCTCTCTTTCCTTAGATTCCTTTGGGAAATTATACCTAGACCTTGGGAGATAATTCTAGGTTAAATTTATTGCATTCCATAATGTATTAGGTGAGTTTTCTTCTCTTCTTCTTCCATATCAATGGTGAATTTCCTCCATTCATGATAATGAATTAACTCTCATAATTCTTCATAATTATTACATAATAGATGGCTTGTCGTGATTATTGGTACTTTGTAGAGTGAATTCTACCTCATTGATTATTTTACCTTCGATTCATGGTACATTAATTCTCCATTTTTGTTCTTGAATTTAGTAATATTTGCACTCTCATTCCTTAATTTTCTTGGGAAATTTTGTAGATTATTCTAACTATAATTACACTCATCTTCTGGGTACGAGTTGCTGATATTGTTGGGAACTCGATGGCGTCTTTCATTTTGGGTCCGGTTCATGGTTTTCGTGGGCCTATTTAGACTTTAATTTTGTCCTAGATTTGAATTTAATATAAATTATATTGTTAGAATCCTATTGATGTGTCGATGCTAATTTTCCTAGTTTTTATCTTGTTTGATGCCTTTTTTAGTTTAGGTTTAGGGTTACACCCACTGGGGTTGGGTGTATAACTATAATAAATATGTTGAATAGTATCCTTGGGGTTGGGTTTCTTAGGTTGGTATTGTGACCCTTGTCCACTGCTCTTCTCCTTACTTTATCTTTCTTTCTAACAGAAGCTGGTGTCATACTATGCCTTAGATCTAGTAGTGCAAGCCATAGGTTTTAATCTAGAAATATAGGATGCGTATGAATGGGTTGGTTTTTTTTTGGTTTTCCCCTTGGGCTTAGTGGTTGTTAGCTTTAGACTTAGCATATGAAAGGTTATAGGGTAGCTCGTTTATAGTGTTGGATATGCATTCATGTAGACGTTCAGTGATATGGTTTACATCATGGATGATTATGCTTCAAGGACTATAGGCCCAATATCACTATTTCCGAAACATTTTGGCCTTAAAGGATTATTTTGGGTATAAAAGGCTAAACTGGACTAAAAATGATTAACATGGGATTTTCTTTAATTAACTAAGAACTTCGAACTTGTGTTAGTCCTGGTTGAAGTTTAGGCACACAGTTCACTCATTTTCTACTTAATTTAGTCCAAGTTTTGCAATTTGGCACTAGGTACTATTATTTATCTCCACTACCGGCACTCAAGTGCCGAACTAGCTTTAGGCAGTGAGTAAAGTTTTTTTCTTACAATATCACACTTATTGAGTTTACATGCTGGTTCTTGAGATATTGTGATACAGTGACACTAACATATTGAGATCCAATGACACCAAGATACTGAAATATCAATTCACTAAGACATTGATAAACTAATATATAAGATACCATTGATTAGGAGCTTTTGATCTGAGGGTATACGATTGAGTTCCATATGCCCCTTACCAAGAGCGGTCTGTAGTCAGTAGAGTGGTACCTACAGATGGCTCCCATGGGTCCTTCCTATGGTACTCTGGCCGGAAGAGGTGCATACGCCTACACTTGAGACCTACCTATAAATCATTAGTTTGTTACTTTCCTGCACTTATTTTCTATATGAAATCTCTAGTAGTATAAGATATTGAAATGTGAGTGTGCCCTTTTTGAACTCTTCCATTCTAATGGGGGCTTGGGAGGCTATTATTTGTATTTACGGCCACTCGCATTTGTAGTTATTAGTTTTAGTTGTTAACGGTGTTTGTTTAATTAATCCTCTTTACCTTGTGGGTTTATATGTGCTTACGTGTACTTGTTGTATATTTCCCCTTCCATTCCATTGAGGTTATTAGTACACTGCCCATTCCCTCGTAGTATCTCTTGCTACCACTGTTGCCTATCTCTTTATTATTGTTGTTATTTTGCTGCAAGGACCCTAGGCATGCTTATCTTCTCTTACATGAGTTTATGGTTTGTTTCATACCTAGTGGAGTTTTCTTGGTATCTGTCTTTCTTGCTCCTATTTGTATAGTTAGCTTCCTCTATTATTTTACTTGCTTACGTGACTTACTTTGCTTACCTCCCTGTTATTTACTATAGTTGTTCCATTTATGCACCTAATGGGACTTGGAGCATACTAGGTACTTATTACATTAGCAATTAGTACTCATACTACACTTCTTCATCTTTCCTAGTGTAGATACATGTGTGAGTTATTTCTATTGACATCGTAGATCATGCTAGCTAGTTGATTTCGGAGATACATGGTGATATCCAGACGACTATAGCTACCTGTATCTCTTCAAATTGTGTTTTATCTGTTTTTTACTTCCTATAAAGATATTTAAATTGTAGTTTTGTGAACTCTATACTATGCACCCAGTAGTGGCTCATGTATGCATTAATACCAGGTCTTCGCATAGTTTTGTTGACTGCTTTATTATTTTATTTTGTTCACCTCATTTCATCTTTCTCTTTTTATTACTGTTTTATGTACTTGTGCTCAACTATATTTTTTGTAGTAGCCCATCTCTTGCTGCCCCAAGCTACAGGGTTGGTTCACTTCTAGGCAAATAGTAGGTGATATCATTACTAGAAAAATTGGGTCATGACATAGGATCTTAATATGTGCAAGTGTCATTGTATCATAGTATTTCAGGAACTAGTATGTTAAGTGTGTAAGCATGGTATATTCAGAAAAGGTTGTACTCACTATCCGAATCCAAGTTGCGACTCAAGTGACAGTATTAGTAACAAATGATAGTACCTGGTTCTAGGTTGTTTAGCCTAGACTAAAAGAAGTAGAAATGGAGTAAACCGGGTACCCAACCATCGACTGGGACTAAAACAAGTTCAAATCCCTTATTTATTAAACCATTTTTAGTCCAATTTAACCATTTCTATTAGAAAATGGTCCTTGAAGGCCATAATGTTTCATAAAGGTGATGCTAGGCCCTCAGCCCTCGATATATAATCAGCTATCACAACAACCAACAAGCTACCCTATAGCCCTGCACAAGCTCAACCTACAAATATTAGCAAAAACAACCAACCAAAACCCAAGGGCTAAACCCGAAAACCAACCATGCATATGTGTCTTATACTTCCAGATTCACACCTAAACCAGTATGGGGCCACAACTAGGTCAAGGGCATCGTATTACACCTAATTTCATTAGAAAAAGTGATGAAGCAGAAGAAGATAAGCGGAAAGGGTCACGGTGAAAACCTAAGAAACCTAATCCTAAGGATACTACATAGCATAGCTATTAAAATTATACACCAATCCTATAGGAAGTAAAATGAAGCCTACCTGTCGACCACCAAAAACAACAGCTACAACAACTAGAATCTGATCGTCTAATTCAAAATGTCTCTGGACTGGCTGAAAATTTGAAACACAAGTTTTTATAGGTTAATACAGTTCTATCAATATAATTTGTATCAAATTTGGAGCTTAGATGAAATTCAGGTCTAAAATAGGCCTGCAAGACCTATTGATCGAACTTAAAAATTATAGTTGGCACCGAGTTCCCTGGATACACCATGACTCATGCTTTGAAAATAAGCACAATATGAGTAAGAATTTGCCTAAAAATTTGTCAATGGAACATGGAGCTACTATTCAGAGTATTCAAAATAAAAATATATACAAAGAGACTCCTACAAAAGTAATACTATGTAGTGCAATGGACAAAATAAAGTAGGTTAGAGATTAAAAAAACCACGGTCGGCTAGGACGACAAACCTCAATGTAATCTACGCAACTATTTGTATCTAGTCTGCATGATCTCAACATCTCTAATAACCCCTGCTAGTATCTGCACCACATAAATAATACAAAAGTGGAGCATAATTACTAAACAAGGTATCCAGTAGGCATCATAGGCCGACCGGGCTAAATAAAGTACAAGTAATAAAGGTGGGGCAGTAAAATAGGCAAAGATAGTAGGAAATCAGTAAAACTAAAAAATAATACAAAGAGATAAGGAAAGTCATAGTACAATAGTCTACTTTGAATAAAACATGGCGAGCACATGCGAGTAGTAACCATCAGCCGAAAACCAAAAATTAAAGTAAAGAAACGTACCTGCATTCCAGCTAAGCCAAGACCCAACCAAGCATATGCATATATATAAACACTATGAGTAAAGGATCAAATGATAAAGTAAAACTAAGTATGGAATAGAAAGTAAACACACAAAACCTACCTGGCGCCCATCCTGCTAGTAAGCACAAACAACACCCAAAAAAAACCAAGGCACCAGAATTAACCACAAGTTTGCTGCAATTATCAAGAAATATGAGAAGAAACCTTTACTATAAAAAAAGCTATAAAACTCCACTTCTAATGAGTAAAACGAATGGCAAGAGCTTACCAATAAAGTACCGAATGAGCGGAAGGTGTTGGAATACTTTTTCCTTCAAAAACTTGGCCTTACGCGCCCAAATTTAAAGTTGGATGAGAGAACCCTGAGGAGAATTTGAATAAAATGATCTAAATTTTTGAGGAAATTTCTATATACTGATAGGCCCTTGTTCATTGATTTTGCGTGGTGCAAGGGATGCAATCGCGATGAGATGCTTTGCTAGGCACTGCAATTGTGTAAATGGGGAGTCATGATAGCGAAAACTAAAGGGAGGACAACTTAATCACAATTGCATGAAAGGGAGGATGCGATCACAAAGAATAGTACAATCATAACAGCATGATTGCATAAGGTCGCTCTGTGATCGCCAAGAAAGAAGTATCTCTGCACCACATACTATTTGACAGCAGAAATCTGCAATAAGGAAAAATCTAGGAATACCAGCAGAAAAGCATTCGGGTTAGAATTATGCAAACAAACTATGCACACATACCCAAAATGAAATTTAGGACTCAACAACATAGACAAATTTAGGATATAAGGTCGTTTCAAAAGAATGTTGACCAAGTCAACACCTTAGGCCTAAAACTCACAAATTCCATCCATAACCTCAAAGATGCAATGAAAACCAGGAAAGCCAAACCCATGACTCTACTACCTGAAAATCATTATCCTGAAGCTGATGGAATTATTGGAATTTTTATCCAAACCTCCGATTACTAAAAGACCACCTTGGCTCCAAAATGATCTTTGGTTGAGCTGGATTTCTACAAAATAGCCCATACTCAGAATGAAAATTGCGGGATGCAAACTTAAGGTCCCCCTAGACCAAAGTTAGCATTCCAAAGCTAAAGAACTATTGGAATTTTATTCTGAGGGCGTTTACTAGGATTTCACTCTCAACTTCTACCATTTTAAAACTAAAACTCTAAAACATGGAAACTGAGATAACTAGAAATTGAGCTGCCATGGCACCAAGATAATGTTTCAAGCATGTCATAAATTACTTGGAGCAACTACAAGATGGATCTAAACACAGAAAAAGGCGATAATTAAGAAAATAACCAAATGGTTCATTACACTAACTCCTTGTCCAGGCTATTAGAGTGTAGACTCATGGAATTTACCTATATGGCAAAAAACAATAGTTGATGAAGTACTTTAAGTATTTGATTCTTTTATGCATTCTCATGAATGTGCATCATGAGTTATGGAAGATAAGCCAAGGAGAAGCAAGTTGAAGCGGATACTTTCACTTTGGAGGACAACTTGAAGTAACTTATTAAGACATATGACATGTTCTACCAAAGGATGGAAAGTATTGATGTTGGGTCGTTATCCATGGAGGATAAAGTCTTAGTTGATTTTGAAGAGATTATAGAACTTTGCAAGCCCTCAAACCCAAATATCATGCATATTCCCAAAATATATGAGACAAGACTAGAAGTGTGCAAAAGAGTTGAACAAATTGGATTGAAGACTCTAGATCCTCTGGGGATGAGTTTGATATTCCAAGTAGACAAAATGACATCCCTCATGTAAAGGCCAAGAAGTGTGGAATGTGGTACTTGAGTGCCGGCCTTTTCTCACATCAATCATCATCCCATGGAGATCATGATAAAAATCAATTAAAGTTGGGACGAAGATTTAAGTCTTCGAGATGGAGAAATAAATGGTCAAATGATGGATGGTAAATTTTAATGCTTATTTTCTATTAGTGTTTGAATTTTATTTTCCTTTTTAAGTAGTTTTTAGAGTCGTATCATGTTTTTATTTTTGACCAAACCACAAAGATGTCGATGTTTAAAAGTGAATTGAGTTTGTAGGTGAAAAGTCAAGATAAAATTAAATTCAAGAAGCCACATTAGCGGCCTACCGATCAAAAAAAGTGACAACATTAAAAAAAAGCAGGAAAAAAGTTGCATAATGTTTCTTCATATGCAAATGTATTGGTATCTATAATTGATTTATCATTCAACTACATTTGATTTATTAGTTCGTCAGATCTATCAGTATTTCTGACCGATATATTAGTAATCGAGGACTTCAAAATTCATTAGTTAGAAGTTATTCAAAATGGTTCAAACTTTATTTCCTCTTTATTAAGAAGTTAGGTTTTTTATGTCATTTAAGTATGCACGAAACAAAAATTTCAATCAATTTTCTAGAAAGAAGCCCATGAATGTGATGCTAAACCTTGATATTTGCAATGATTACATGATACATCCCTTTAGTTCTAAGGTTTCTTTATGGTCTAGGGCCTTGATATCCTTTCCTTTGTATGTGATTTTTATAATTTGTGTGGACAAAGTGCTGGATGAGAATTTGTTTGAGAATAGATGCTAGGATTCGTGTTAAATTTTTGGAATTCTAGAGTACCAAAATTATCTCAAATGGGTTGGAAATACTAGTTTCCCACAAAGTCTTTGATGAGAGTTCCAAAGTGAAATATTAAGTAAGTTTCATGACTTGTTTTGGTATTGTCACGTCCTTGATGGGTACTTCATGTTCAATTGACATTTCCTTA